>PITA01020281.1:0-35275 GCA_004023965.1 Spilogale gracilis
GATGCATGATTGATGAATTCTCCTTTCAGTCTCCTTAAATAGGAGTTAGACATCTGTCTCTTGCATCATTTTGCAGTGTTTTTCTGCCTAGAAAACCAGGTTTTGTTTAATCTTTATTTATTTGTTTATTCATATATTATTTAAAGATTTTATTTATTTACTGGAGAGAGAGAGAGGGAGAGGGAACACACATATGAGCAGGGGGAGGAAAAGAAGCAAAGAGAGAGGGAGAGAGGGAGATCATCTCCAGCAGACAGTACTGAGCCCAGAGCCAATGTGGGCCTCAACCCCACAATTCCAAGATGATGACCTGAGCCAAAACCAGATACTTAACCGACAACCACCCAGGTGTCCCACATGTGTGTTTTTGTTTTGTTTGTTTTGTTTTGTTTAAGATTTTATTTATTTGACAGAGAGAAACATAGCCAGAGAGGGAACACAAGCAGGGGGAGTGACAGAGGGAGAAGCAGGCTTCCTGCGGAGCAGGGAGCCCAATGTGGGGCTCCATTCCGGGTCTCTGGGATCATGACCCGAGCCGAAGGCAGTTGCTTAACCAACTGAGCCACCCAGGCGCCCCTTCAGATGTGTTTTTTCTTTTCTTTTTTATTTTGTTTTATTTTTAACATTTTCTGAGTCACCTTTTTCAACTGCCTATTCCATTCCTTTAGCTACACAATTTTTGCCAATAATTTTCTACTTGAGTTATTTTTAATACATTCTGAACCAGGATTCTTCCAGATTATTAGTTTTGCTTAGTTTTATAGTTGTTATGCCCATTCCTAATTCACTATATTGTCCTTCTCTTATATTTATCAAGGTCATCAAAAACATAAAAACTGAAACTCTCTTTCCACATACATTTTACTGGTTTATGCAATGTTTAATGAAATAGCATAATTAAAGCTATAAAATAAACTGACATTAATAAGCTTAAGAACCAAAAACACTAAGTACATTATTTTCTTATTGCTATTTTAAATTACAAGATACTTAATGGCTTGAAAAACACAAATGAGTTATCTTAAAGTTTGAGAGGTCAGAAGTACACAGTAGATCTTATGGCTAAAATTTAGGTGTCTGCAGAGTTGCATTCTTTCCAGATGCGTTTAGGAAAAATATTTCCTGCACTTTCTAGATTCTAAATGCCACCTACCTTCCTTTCTGGTGACTTCCTCCATGGCTAAAGCCTGCAGCATCTTTTCTCCTCTCCAACCTTTGTTTCTTATCCTTTCTCACTTTGACCTTATGACCCCCATTTTATAAAGGTCCTTGTGACTAAACTGCACCCTCCTGGATAGTCCAGCATAAAGTCCCCATCCCAAAATTCTTAATGTACCCACAATATCTTTTTAGTAATATTCAGATGATCTGGGTATTATAATGTAGACATCTTTGAAGGCATTATTCTGTCTACCATACGGACCATGCATCTCATCTCTTAGAAAGAAAAGTAAAACCAGGTGCTGTTCAGTAGAGAGCAACATGCAAGCCTTACTTGCTTTGAGTGTGAATGGGAAAGTTTTAAAGAGGGAAAGAAAATGAATACCTACTAATATGCTAGAAAATGTGTTAATTATAAGTCTATTAAAATATCCTCCTCTGAATAGATACTATATTTATCTTTTATCATATTTATTTAACATTATATTGACAAAGAATCTTCACATTAATAGAGCTGCCATTATTTTTCCATATTAGGAATAAACAAAAATTATGTTATCATTTCTGTATTAATAAGATTTTTTTATTTTCTGATTTTTTGTTTTTACAACCAAGAGAACAACAAATATTCAACAACAAATATGCATCTAACCTTATTCTAATATGGATTTTTTTCAAAGATATAGTTTAGAGAATTTTACTTTAATTGGAATCCACTGATGAAAATCAAGCTAATATTACCCTTAGATCCAGGCAATCAGTCCTCCAAAATGGTTGTAGCAATATATATTCCCATCTCTATCTTCACATACCTTTCCTGCACACACTTGATAAAATTGGATGATACGTTTATCTTTTCTCAATTTGATTACTGAATATTATTTCATTCTTTTAATTTACTTGTTTCTTTTACTAACAAAAATGGAAATACTTCATGTGTATTTAGGTAAGGCTTTCTAAGACCTTAAAGCTAACATGAATCAAAATATGTTATAGCAATGAATCTTGTAACACTGAAAAAACTTAAATTTCAAAAATATGTTATAGCACTTGTTACACTTGTGTGAGAATCTGTTGTGCAGAGCCAGCATTTGATGATCAGGGGTCGTAATGACCAAGGATGGCAGGTGGTTGTCCGTCCAGTAACCACAATATGGCAACGCCATGTGCAGACATCAGGACTGTAGGAACAGATGCAGGGGAATGTTTCAACAGACTACTTCTGTGGCATCATTTTGGCACTATTTCTATGATCTGAACTGCTCTGAACTTCTCTGATTCTTTACCATTTGCTGAGAAAAAGGTTCTCCAGCTTCATGACTAATGTGAAATTGTTCAACTGATTCTATGAGATATCCACTATTGTTTTTGGTAGTTTTCTATTAAAAGTCTCCTAGAGTCAATTTCAGTTGCTTAAAGGTAAGAAAATTATCTAAATTGCACATTTTCCTCACCTGTAATACAGGATTGACATAATACTAACCTTAAGAGTTGTAGTGAGGATTAAAAGAAAATACCTACAAATCCTGCAGCACAGCGTTTGACATGTAGAAATTGTGAAACTATTTTAATATTGTGTTCTCTATTTTCATTAGATCTCAAGCAATATACACAGGTCATAAAAGAAATAATATAGGGGACACACCCTATAGTGACAAAACCTTCCTCATGGCAATCACTTCCCTATCCGCAGTACCGCGGAAGTGGCAGCCCGGGATTGGTCTGACTTCTGCACATGTGATCCCATCGTGGCCGCTGCATATTTCTATGAGACTTCCGTCCTCATGTGCACTGCATGGACTGGTGACCTTTACAGTGATTGGGCCTTATCCTCTCCCCCTCCCTTTTCCCACCTCCACTGTCTTAATAAATGAGATCCTGCTTCGACAGACCTCCCGGCTCCGGGTGTGTTTTTGGCGGATGACACTCATCATCCTGCTCGACCCCACCTTTTTCCCCTGGCTGGACCAGGGGAGAAACCCCAAACCTCATAGCCCAGGAAGGAGCTACAAAATAATATGTCTAATAAGTCTAACAATATAGCATAAGGTCTAGTATTCATCATGTTTTGAATAAATAACAAGGGTCTTTATTGTTTCATTCATTTAACATGTATTTATTGAGAGGTCATTATGTGCCAGACCATCTTTCAGGTGTATGGAATGGATAAGGTTGCATGTCAGTTAAGAGTTCTGCAGGAGGGGTGCCTGAGTGGCTCAGTCCTTAAGCATCTGCTTTCCGCTGGGGGCATGATCCCGGAGTCCTGGGATTGAACCCCGCATCGGGCTCCCTGCACAGAGGGAAGGCTGCTTCTCCCTCTCCCATTCCCCTTGCTTCTGTTCCCTCTCTGGCTGTCTTTCTGTCAAATAAATAAAATCTTTAAAACAAAAAAGAGTTTTGCAGGAGACATATAGGTACAACAGCAGAAATAAGCAAATCATATAGTACTGGAGAGGGTAATGTGTATAGGATAGGTTAAGAAAAATACAAAGTTTCAGGACAGGGAAAGAGAGACTAGTAGCATATCCAATATTAAGTAGTCTAGTCAGAGCAGGCCTCAAAGGCAGACGAAAGGCAGAGAATCATATGTATTCTCAAAGGCAGAAAATACAGAAAGGAAATGAAAGATTTTGCCACGGGAACATCAGAGAGAAAAATACAAGTAAATGGAGGATAAAATTAATGCAGAATCCCTAAAATATGCCAGCATGTTAAGGAACCATTTGCAGACTTTTTCAAGTGCAATTTAGTATGTAGAAAAACATCTTACGTTAGTTCAGGTACAACAAATGCATCTAAGTTAAATTAATTGTATTTATATTAAATATAACCAAAATGGTTCTCATAAAGAGTAGCCATTAATCATTTAATTTAGAATGGTAAGTGATATTGCTTAAAAGCAACTTTTACTTGCTGTTTACTTAATATTACCATGTAAGCATCATAAAGTCATGACTATCTTTTGGGAAATGAATTAAGACATAGTATAAAATAACATTTGTTTGTTTGTTTTACTTACAAGATAATTTGGAATTTGCTTGACTCTAATATCCCCAATAATATGAAAGAAAAAGGAAGAATAGTTTAGACTGATCTTTACTCCTTTCTTTGCTTTTTTTTCTTCCTTCTTATTTATAATATTTCTTGGAACTCTGATTAAACAATGTATCTTATCTTAAGCCTCAGGTCTTAATAGTAAGGGTTTTAAATTCAGAGATATGTAAATTAATTATTTTATTGACAATAATTGTAATTGGGTCAACCAAAAACACTCCTTCATAAATTATTATGACATACAGTAATTTTTATATGACATGAAGGGTTGACTTTTTTACTTACAATAACCAATACCAATATTTAATGTATCCAAACATTTTTAAGAAGATATTATCAAAAATACATATTCTGATTTAGTAGTTCTGAGATAGGTTCTGTATTTTTAGCTCTTTCATGATGCCAGTGATTCATGGACCATACTGTGAGTGGCAAGGGCCTATACTACACACTGGAAAATATTTTGATATATTCAGAAATTTACAAATAAATTTAATATATATGGAATATATTAATAAAATATAAAATGTACCATGACAGTTCACATTCATGAGTAGCAACTACTTCCAACTCTGAGTATATAAAAATGAGATCTTTCTAATGGACATCATTTAGCTTCCCTGCAAAGATCATGATTTTTAAAAGATGTCTGGGGATAAACATGGTAATTGCTGCAAATATCTAACATTACAGTAGGGTAAAATATATTTCCATGACTATTTTTAGTTGATAACCAATAACAGGAAAATTCTTCATCTAATAGTAATATTGTCATTCCCTAGAGATATGTGCACAATGTGGAAAGAGAATGTTAATAGCATATATTTTTACACCTTTAGAAATTCCCTTTTTTAACATCGAGTATATTAATTCCTTAGTTAATTAATGCAATCTACAAAATAGCTTCTGATATCACTGAAGTTTGCACCTAGGCCATGGAATGGTTTTCAGACTGGGAAAAAATTATTAATCATTCATGTAAATGCACACACTGGGTATTCATTCAGGATAAAGGAAATAAGACAGCAATATAACAAACCTTTTCTCTGTTTAAAATTGTACTCTAGATGTCCATCTTATACCAAATAGTAGCATCTTATATCAGAATTTACATTTAAAAAGATGGAATAATGCAATTAGTTGTCAATTACTTTCAGTAGCGGCTATGCTTTCCTTTCACAGCTTAATATATAAATGGCAACACTTTTTACCAGCATTATGTCTGGTTTTAATTAGACATAAGTTACTTTGGAAATAAACATTTCTTTAGAAATAGGTAAGATCTAATTCACAGAATAGCTCACATAAGTCTATAAATAATCAGTTATTTTATTTTGCCTTAACTCTACAATATGACTTTTTATATCTCTGTTTTGTCATTTTTTAAATATTATGACACTAGACTAAAACAAGTTAATATATTATAACCTTTTCATGGACTTTTAACGTATTTTGCTATTATCAGAAATATAATTACAGTAAATAGAAGTATCTTGATAAATGACTATTGGCCAAATACATTGAATGATGTTAATTTTCACCCCCCCTTTATTGTACAATGTTTAATGTTCTGTCTCCCTTGGGAGAACACTCTATTTCTCCAAGCCATCTTCCAAGTTATGAAATAACTTATCTTCCCAATCATTATGGCATTCCTAACAGTGTATTATGCAAACTTTCTCCCAGGGCAATGCTATTTCTTCAGCGGAATAAAAATGTACTATATATTGGGGCATATGGGTTACTCAGTGGGTTAAGCAACCAGCAACTGGCTGGGGATTTCAGCCTTGGATGGGGGTGTGAGGTCTCATGTGTCTTGAGATCAAGCCCCAGCAGGCTCCGCTCTCTGCCCCCTCCCCCAGAGTTGCATGGGCATGTGTGTGTGTGTGTGTGTGTGTGTGTGCGCGCGTTCTCTCTCTCAAATAAATACACAAATCTATTTAAAAAATACTGTATATCGGGGCGCCTGGGTGGCTCGGTTGGTTGGGCGACTGCCTTCGGCTCAGGTCATGATCCCGGAGACCCTGCTCTGACTAGACTACTTAATATTGGATATGCTACTAGTCTCTCTTCCCTGCTTGGCGGGAAGCCTGCTTCTCCCTCTCTCACTCCCCCTGCTTGTGTTCCCTCTCTGGCTGTGTTTCTCTCTGTCAAATAAATAAATAAAAAATCTTTAAAAAATAATACTGTATATCTATCCTTTAAAATATAAAGCCTGCATAATGTAGGCTTTCTTATGGAATAGCTGTTAAATAATGCTAATAATTAATTTCTGGAATCTGACATAATGTAAGAATTACTTAGGTATGTCACTTTATTCCCTAATCCATGCTTACTCAATCAAAAAACTAAACAAGTCAACAGAATGAATTTCTTTATATTATGACACCAAGAAATGTGGGATAAAATGAATTTCTTTCCAAGTTCACAAGAAGTCCTGACTCCATTCTATGATGAAGTATTCAGGGACTCAGTACATTAAAATTAGAACATTTATTGCTGAGAATGTGTTAATAATCTGTTTTTTCTCTTTCATTTTAGAAATACATTTACTGAGACAGACAGTTGAATTTATTAAAAAAATAACACATTAATAGTTACAGCTAAAATTATATTAGATTTTCCAGATCTCTATTTATGTACTTTTTCTCCTCATAGAAGGTGGGAATACAAAATTTATACAAAAGAATTTGACACAAAATTCTAAAAAAGAAAATGAAAACAGACGTTTTTTAATCTTAGATTTTATTAGCTGTTTATATATCTAACTAAATGGTTTTCAAACTATAATCTTTTGTAAAAAACACAGCATGTCTTTTGACTACAAAAGTTTGTAAAACCATTCTGATGTAATGCCTAATAAGTAACAAGCACCCTTTAGATGCTTGGAATATAACAGTTTGACAGTAAATGCTTTTTCTTATAAGATCTCATCTTCCAGGGGTCCCTGGAAGGCTCAGTTGGTTAAGCGGCTGCCTTCAGCTCCAGGTTATGATCCCAGAGACCTGGGATCAGCCCCATGTCAAGCTCCCTGCTCAGTGGGGAGTCTGCTTCTCCCTCCTCTCCTCCACTCCTCATGCTCTCTCAAATAAAAAAAAAAATCATCTTCCAGAAATATACAGTGTGTTTTTTTTAAGATTTTATTTATTTATTTGACAGGGAGAGAGATCACAAGTAGGCAGAGAGGCAGGCAGAGAGAGAGGAGGAAGCAGACTCCCTGCCGAGCAGAGAGCCTGATGCGGGCCTCGATCCCAGGGCTCTGGGATCATGACCTGAGCCGAAGGCAGAGGCTTTAACCCACTGAGCCACCAGGCACCCCAGAAATATACAATGTTAATAAATTTAAAAGAAAATACATTTTGTGTTCGTCCTTCACTTTAATGTGAACTATTCTTACTTAATCACCACTATAAAAGAGATTAAAGTCTAAATAAAGCTAGGAAATGAGTTAACTTTATAGTTTAGCTCAACTGGGAGAACAGTTATACCTTATACATATTATTAGATACAATGTATGAATATAAACATTTTCAAAACCTTGAACTAATTATCCAGCACCATCCTAAGTCATTTCAACATAAAATACATATTTTATGACTTTTATTTGTATCTGAAAACTCTTATAAATTATAAAAAGGGTTAGATTTTATGAAAGAGAGGCTTGGTATCCTCTTATATAAAGTCTTCTGAACCTTCACTTTAGAAAAACAAGTTTATTTTGCCCTTAACTAAACCTAAATTATGGATTATATATATTATTGGAAAAATACTGCTTTAATAGAGAACATGTTTATATACATAGAGATAAAACAGGATACTGCTAGATTTTTGTTAAATTATTACTAAAAATAAATGTTATTTCCAAAACTTAGAGAAAAAAACAGGAAGGCCAAGCCATGGGTGTAGCTGAAAGCTAAAATTCCTAGATAAAAAGAATTATCAAAGGATTTAATACCATACATACAGAATTCCAATTTGTGATGTATTCAAGATTTTTTCTTAGTCTTCTATGTTTTCTCTATCTTACGTTTCAATTCCTTTCATTTTAAAGTCACTGCATAATTTCCTTACTTTCTGCCTCTTCTTTTTCTTTCATTTTTTAAAAATACTTTATTTTAAAGATTTTATTTATTTATGTCATGGAGAGAGAGATAACAAATAGGCAGAGAGGCAGGCAGAGAAAGAAGAGGAAGCAGGCTCCCCGCTGAGCAGAGAGCCCAATATAGGACTCAATTCCAGGACCCTGAGATCATGACCTGAGCTGAAGGCAGAGGCTTAACCCTCTGAGCCACCCAGGTGCCCTAAAAATACTTTATTTATTTTTTTGAGAGAGAGACAGAGCATGATTGGAGTGAGGGATGGGCAGAGGGAGAGGGACAAGAAGACTCCAGGACAAGCAAGGAGCCCAGCCCTCACAGCAGGCTCAAGCCTGGGATCCTGAGACTTTGGCATGTACTGAAGTCAGATTCTTAACTTACTGGGCCACCCAGGTGCCCCTCTTTTTTTCTTTCTTACCCTTTGAACACTTACTCATTTTAATTTACTGTTTTTGTTGTAATTTTGATTTTTTGTTTTTACTTTTCTAAAATAGGAATTTTGTTTTTGAGATTAAATCATACGTAATTTATCAATACCTAAAATTGTGGAAAACCATCTTGTTGGAAATACTTATTTTAGGAGCACCTGGGTGGCTCAGTCATTAAGCATCTACCTTCAGCTCAGGTTATGGTCCCAGAGTCCAGGGATCAAGCTCCACATTGGGGTCCCTGCTCTGCGGGAAGCCTGCTTCTCCCTCTCTCACCCCTCCTGCTTGTGTTCCCTCTCTAGCTGTGTTTCTCTCTGTCAAATCAATAAATAAAATCTTAAAATAAAAAAGAAGAAGAAAAAGAAATACTTAATTTACATGCAAATTTTAAATAAGCATTTCTTTTTTTTTTTAAGATTTTATTTATTGATTTGACAGAGAGAAACACAGCGAGAGAGGAACACAAGCAGGGGGAGCGAGAGAGGGAGAAGCAGGCTTCCTGCCGAGCAGGGAGCCCGATGTGGGACTCGATCCCGGGTCTCCAGGATCATGACCTGAGCTGAAGGCAGTCGCTTAACCAACTGAGCCACCCAGGTGTCCTAAATAAGCATTTCTTAAGAGGCTGATGAAACAGAAGATGAAGATGCTTCAACTAATCTCGTATCTGAAATTAAGTCATCATTTGATATCAGCCATTGGTCTAAATTAACCATTACTGCTTTTGTTAACACTGAAGAAAAAAACAGATTCATAGATATGAGTAGGCATGAATAACATTTTATGCTTGCCTGTTTTTTTTAGTATTCATTAACAGTACTTACTATTATATCTTAAGAACAAAATAAATTGCTGTATCTTGTTTTCTGTTTGGCAATAGGCAGTCTCTGGTTAATTTATTTTTTTTAAGATTTCATTTATTTACAACACTTAAATTCCCAGCAAAACTAAAAAGAAGGTACAGAAAGTTTATATATATCCCTTGATCTCACACATGCATGTTTTCCACTATCAACAACCTCACCAGAATGACACATTTGTTACAACGAGTGAGTCTATATTGTCATAGTATAATCCTGACTTTCTAACTGCAAGGAGTTATAGAGAAAGCAATCTCCATATTGCTAAATGATTCCATCACATCTTTTCAAGGCTCCCAGGCTAAAGAAGACTGCTCTGGGTAAGTGAAATTCAAAGCATTGTTGCAGCAGTGGAGACTGAAGATTTCAGCCAAGTGGCATAAATCAACCTGGGTCTGGGCAGTGACATTTTTTAGATGCTGGGACACATAACCTCCCCAGGAAACTAGTAAAGCCTCCCAAGTTCTCCTGTTAAAGAGAAAACTTGGCCAGGACTCCCTCTCTTTGGCTAATTTGTCACTGCTTTCTTATGGGAAATGGTATTATTAGGCTTGTTCTTTCCTGTGCCTGAGGTGAGTTCACTAGCATTAGCTGATGTGCTATTTTGCTAGTTTCGCACTATACCAATTGAAGGAAAAAATGGACCATAACAGTTTCTGAAGGAAAAAAATGAAAATACCTTTTAGCCACTGCTAGCTCCATATCTTAGGATGGCCTCCTGACATACCAAAAAAAAAAAAAAAAAAAAAAAGTCCTTCCCTCAGACCATCCAGCTAACTTTTTAGAGCATATACTGAGGTTAGGATTAGAGTTCTAGCTAAAAAGAATGTATTATTTGCCATCTCTACATGTTTTATCTTTCTCCTCTTCTTCTTCCTTCTTTGTTTTAATGCTACCTTACAATTATGGTACATTTCAATAGAGTTATCAAGGATTCAAAATATAGTTATTTTTCCCCTTCATTTCCTTGTATTTCTTTCAATTGCAAGTAAAAAGAAAAAAGTCATTTTTTTTACCTAAAGTAGGTTAAAAAAAAACAATTTTGCTTGTCCCTTTTTACACAAACTATTTTATAAGCTCATGCTGAATTTATTTTTAAAAGAACCACCAAAAAAATGTGAATACCAAACTTTTTCTTTAATAATGTTTTGAGGTACTAATAATGTATGAAAGAAAAGCATATACTGACAAAATTAATTTCAGGTACTATATTAAAAAAAATAACTAAAAGCATTTGAGAGTTTCACACACTTAAGAAATACTTAGTCATGGGGTGCCTGGGTGGCTCAGTCCGTTAATCATCTGCTGTCAGCTCAGGTAATGATCCTGGGGTCCTGGGATCAAGCTCTGTGTCAGGCTTTTAGCTCAGTGAGGAGTCTGCTTCTGCCTATTTCCCTTCCTCCGGCTCTCTCTCTGGCTCTCTCTCTCAAATAAATAAAAAAAATCTTTTAAATTAAAAAAAAAGAGAAATATTTAGTCATTAGCAGTTCCAATGCTTTACATAGAAGTATACAGGCTGGAAGGCATTAATTTCATAAAAACACTGTAATATTTATAAAATGGGTGATTATTGCTTGGTTTTTAAATTCTAACTTTAATTCGTTTTCCTTTTTTAATATTTAGTTTTCTTTTTCAAAATTCTAGTTTGATTTTTCCCCTTTAATTAACATGTGATTAACACTTATTTATTTTTTACTTATAGCCATTATACTGTGATTAAACTTATTCTGAATTGCTCGTCAATAAACCACAGTAGGTACTTTGTCTTAGCAACAATGCCTTGATTAAAAAATAAAATACCTGGAGCACCTGGGTGGCTCAGTCATTAAGCGTCTGCCTTCAGCTCAGGTCATGATCCTGGAGTCCCTGGATCAAGTCCCGCACTGGGCTCCCTGCTCTGCGGGAAATCTGCTTTTCCCTCTCTCACTCCCCTTGCTTGTGTTCCTCTCTAGCTTTGTTTCTCCATGTCAAATAAATAAAATCTTAAAATAAATTAAAAAATCAATTCATTAAAAATCTTATTTTCCTAAATATCCATAGCAAAATATTTCATGGCTTTGAAAATCTGATTATGTTCTATTTACACCAATGTTTTCTATGAATGTGAGGCTTCTAAATAAAAAAAATAATAATTTAAAGTGTTATTGCCTATAAAGCATGAGTGAACTAGTAAAAGGAATGTTATCTTAAAAAGCTTTTAAGATTTTGAGATACATAAATTTACTTAGATGCCTAACATATGAAATAAACATATGAAAAAAGCTTTTAAAAATAAATACATATTATCATGACATAGATAAGTCAACCTACATGTATACTTTCTATTCAAAAATATATCACATTTTTTTATTAATCTATTTTCTATTTTATTTATAAAACTTTTTTTTATAAGATTTTATTTATTTATTTGAGAGAGAGATTAAGAGAGAATGAGCCAAGGGAGAAGCAGAGAAACAAGCTCCCCACTGAGCAGAAAGCCATATACGAGATTCGATCCCAGGACTTTGGGATCATGATCTGAGCTGAAGGCAGACCCTTTACTGACTGGGCCATCCAAATACCCTGTTTCACTATTTTTTAGTTCATTCTTAACTTAAATGTCCAACCTCATAAGAGGTAAGGGAATAATCACTTTAGTCACTTTTAGTTGTTTCTATTAATAGCTACAGCTACCATTTCCTTAAAGCAATATAAATAGGACTCTAAAAATATTTTATTTTTGTGTTTTGTGTCTTTCACTCACCTTGAATCCTCATCCATAGAGTCAATGACAGATAGTCATAACCCAGAACTGAAAGTCTGAATGAAATTCAACAACATAAAGGAAATATCTAAGATCAGTAAGAACAAAATATATAATCTTGCTTTACTCCAAGACTTTGACTAATACCAGGTATCCTCTAGGGTCAGCCTTAAGTTTGTTAATTTCTATTGCGAAAAAAACTACAGGTCAGATATGTCTCTTATAGTTTACCACTTCAATGAGGCTTTATAATTAGTCTCTAGAAGTGAGTTTTTATGTCTTTTTTAAAAATTTATTTCTTAATCCCAGTATAATTACCGATCTGTGTTATATTATAAATTTATTTCTTAATGCCAGTATAATCATATTAGTTTTGGGTGTACAATATAGTGATTCAACAATTCTATACATGAATCAATGCTCATCATGATACATGTACTCATAATCCCCTTCACGGATTTCACCCATTCCCCATCCATCTCCTCTCTGGTAAACACCAATTTGTTCTCTATATTTAAGAGTCTCACGTTTTGTTTGTTTGTCTCTTTTTTTTCTTTGTTCATTTGTTTCATTTCTTTTTTTAAAGATTTTATTCATTTATTTGACAGAGAGAGATCACAAGTAGGCAGAGAGGGAGGCAGAGAAAGAGGGGGAAGCAGGCTCCCCGCTGAGCAGAGAGCCCGATGTGGGACTCAATCCCAGGACCCTGAGAATATGACCTGAGCCGAAGGCAGAGGCTTAACCCTCTGAGCCACCCAGGTGCCCACATTTGTTTTATTTCTAAATGCCACATATGAGTGAAATCATATGGTATTTGTCTTTCCCTGACTGATTTATTGCACTTTGTATTATACCCTCTAGACCCTCTAGATTCTCCCATATTTTTGCAAATGGCAAGACTTCACCCTTCTTTATGGCTAAGTAATATTCCATTGTGTGTGTGTGTGTGTGTGTGTGTGTGTGTGTGTATACACAACCACATTTTCATTATCTCTTCATCTAGTGATGAACACTTGGGTTGCTTCCATGTCTTGACTATTATAAATAATGCTGTAATAAACATAGGAGTACACAAATCTTTTTAACTTAGTGTTTTTGACTTCTTTGGGCAAATACCCAGATATTATGGTAATTCTATTTTTAATCTTAATTTTTTTATGCTATAAATACTTGTACTAAGAAAAAAGTTCAAATAAACAACATTATACTATAAGGAACTAGAAAAAGAAGAAACTTATCTGAAATTTAGCAAAGGAAGGAAATAACAAAGAGAAATTAGAAATATATAAAATAGCAGAATAAACAATAACAACATTGAAAGTAATGACCGTTTTTCCAAAAAAATAAATAAAATTGGCAATGCTTTAACTACCTTAACTAAGAAAAAAAGAGAGAAAGGGAAGACTCAAAAACCAAAATGAGAAACGGAAAATGATACAACAGATACCACAGAAATGTATAGTAATAGATAGTACTATAGTGATAGTAATTATTGGTACTAATAGTTCTGTATCTAATAGTACTCTAGTAATAGATAATACTATAAACAATTATATACAAACAAATTAGGTAACTCAGGGAAAAAAAAAACCTGGTTTTTAACTTCTAAAAAATGCACAAATTACCAAGACTGAAGCATGAATCTTGAATCCAAGAAATAGAAAATCTTCTTATACCAATAAAGAAGAATGAAAGTTGAATTAGGAATCAAAAATATCCCAATACAGAAAAGCACAAGACTACATGGTTTCATTGGTGAATTCTACCAAAAATTAAAATAATAACAATAATAATGACAATCTTTATTAAAATCTTACAAATAATGGAATAAAAGGAGCACATTCAAAATCATCCCATGAGTTCAGTATTACCCTGATAAAGCAGGCTAGAAGTCCAAGCCCAGTAAGTCCCTCCTACAGAAGACCAGCAAACACCCCCAAGTGCGAAGGAGAGACCAAAAGTGACAAAGACAAGAAAGGATCAGAGTAAATCTCCAGAAACAAACACAAAATGGGTAATGAAATGGCAATAAACACATATCGATAATTACTTTGAGTGTAAATAGATTAAATGCTCCAATCGAAAGACAGGTGCAGAATGGATTAAAAATAAACAAACAACAACAACAACAAAAAACCAAGACCCACCTATATGCTGCCTACAAGAGAGTCATTTTAAAGATTTATTTATTTGAAAGAGAAAGAGAGAGAGCATGCAGCAAGTGGGAGGAAGGGCAGGGGAGAGGAAGAGAGAGAATCCCAAGCAGATGCTGGCACAGAGCCCCATGGAGGGCTCCATCTCACAACCCTGAAATCATGACCTGAGCTGAAATCAAGAGTTGTCCCCCCTTAACTGACTGAGCCACTCAGGTGCCCTAAGAGAGTCATTTTAGACCTAAAGATAGCTGCAGCTTGAAAGGGGCAAGGTGAAGAAACATTTATCACACAAATGGATGTCAAAAGAAAGCTGGACTAGCGATACTTACATCAGACAAAGTAGACCTTTTGTTCTAGTACTTTTTTCATCCTGATTCTGTATCAGAGTACCTATGTCTTATCCACAGTCTCCACAGGGAATCTGATGCCCCATGACCCAGTTGCATGCCTTGGACCCTTCCCAAAGTACTCTGTTTGCTATTGTTCAATCTATTTTCGCACTTTACTGCTTTTGCTCATTTATTTTCTTACAGGAAACTCCTCAAGGTTAATGAGTAAAACACATTAATTTAAATTCTGCAAAATCAATTGATCACTACCCACTTTTTCGATGACTCTGGGAAGGATATACAGTTTGTGGTAAATAAAACTGAAAGAAGGATTGAAATCATTTTCTTTTATCACTAACAAGTCAAGAATAGATTAAATTTGCATCACCTTTACAGGGCTAATTGTTTTCTAGGAAATATTTTGGGGTTTTATCATAAAATGGTAATAGAAACAAGACGTGGCTAATACTGTTTAGGAAAAGTTGTTATAATTATGTGATAATTATTTATCCCTTTTTTTTTTTAAAGATTTTATTTATTTGACAGACAGAAACACAGTCAGAGAGGGAACACAAGCAGGGGGAGTGAGAGAGGGAGAAGCAGCTTCCCGCCGAGCAGGGAGCCCGATGTGGGACTCATGATCCCGGGTCTCCGGGATCATGACCTGAGCTGAAGGCAGTCACTTAACCAGCTGAGCCACCCAGGTGCCCCTTATTTATCCCTTCTATCTTAAAATAGTTTAATTTCATCCTTGGCATTATCCTTCTTCTGTATAAAGTTCAACTTATATTAGTATGTGTGTAAATCATGGGAAGCATGAAAAATAATTACTTCATGTTAATTCCATTTACTAAATATTTGCCACATGTTGAGCTCTGTGTGAATTATGTTCCTCCCACATGAAGCTTCTGAAAAAGCAAGAATTACCTGCACCTGTACAAAAACCACAGAGAATACATTTGGAGTATTAAATTCTTTGCTGACTTTAGCTAATTTAAACCTTTATTTTGCTTTTACCCTCATTTATTAACCTAGGAAATTTCATTTTTATTTTTGCCATAACGTATATTTTTGTAAGCCATTTTAAAACCAGTTGAAATATAATAATGTAAAAATAAATAACACCATGGTTCTTTTATTCCCAGGCAATACATTTATATACAGAATCTCCTAAATCACAGAACCTTAAAATGAATTGAGGCTACCATAACATTTGCAGCAGAAAAATAACTATTACTATAAAGCCTTAATTAGCTAGAACCTATAATTAGCCAGCATTCATTAAAGATTATTTGAATTCACACAAATGGTGTATATATAAGTAGCCATGTGCACTTAGTTTAGGAGAATATTTCTGCAAGACTATTTACTATAAAAAGATGAATGCACACGGATATAAGCAATTATAATGGAATTTATATATAAAGGAGCACATGGTAAATGTAGAGAGAGACCAAGTCGTTAAACCATTTTGTTGTAATGGAAGGACATCTACATCACATAAAACACCATACTCATTTTCTGCCAAAATATTTTTTGTTTGTTTGCTTTAATTTTTCTGTTTTGTCATTCTGTGACAAAATTATAGGACAGCAATAATGGCACAGCAACCAAAAGCTTAAAGGCTTTCTCAGGAAAAAAAAGAGACACTATTTTGTGATAACAAATGCTTACTCTATTTGTGGTTTATCAAGCAAGACTGATGTGAAAAAATTTTCTTGAAGTGACAAATATCTAAGTTCCCTAAAACTATTCAAAATATGTTAAGTGTTTATTAAATATTTAGTAGCATGTTAAATAAATTCTGATAAATTTTTAACAAAAATTTAGTGATAGTTTATTCAATGCTTCTCAAACTGGTGACTTATCTCTAATTGGGACAGGAATAACTGTAAAGGCCATTAATTTCATAACTGAATTTATTTACATGGGCCTTGGAGTCAGATAAACTTTAGTAAACTATTTTTTTGTGAGACTTTATTGCTTTATTTATTTTCTGATGATATTTAATTTTTCTTCAAAAGGGTCTTAACAAATCCTGGCTTCTTGGGTTTTTTAATGACCTGAAATATAACACTATCTGCAACAAATGATTTAGATATAAAATTCTTTATAATTACTTGTTTTTATATTAAGACAACTTGATATAAAGCAGATTCAACAACTTGTATAATCATATCCATAATCATAGGTACTCATCTATTTGAATTACTGTTCTTGCATCCATGGGATGTAGTAGGGAATTAATCTGTGGAAGTGGAACAAACAATGTGTAATATGACATGGTCTATGCTTTCTGTTCTTGGTTGTACCCTGTGTTAGCCAACTGAGATAGCTAATCTTATGTCATTTTGGTGAGGCCATAGTACACGGATATCTGGTCAAAAATGTCTAAAAGTTGCTGCAGAGCTGTCTCTTTGGATGGGATTAACATTTAAATCAATGCATCTTGAGTAAAGCAGATTACCTCCATAATGTATGTGGGGCTCACTCAGACAGTTGAAGGGATTGAGAAAGCCTGAACTTGCCTTTGCAGGAAGGAATTCTGCCAGCCATCTGCCTGTGGGCTCACACTGCAACCTCAAGTGTTCCCTGGGTCTCCAGGATGCCAGCCCACCCTGCAGATTTCCGGCTTGCTAGCTTCCACAATCACATAAGCCAATTCCTTAAAAATCAATCAAGCAATCAATCTTTCCACTCCCTCCTTCTTTATCTCCCATTGGTTTTCTGCAAAACGCTAACTAAAACCTCAACTAAACTATAAGTACTCATTTTGAAAACATTTTACAACGGAAAATATGTGTCATTCAGGTAAACTTTGTCCATCTACTGCATGCCAGATATCGTTTGAGGGGCATCCAAAAAACAAATGAATAAATAAAACATGCGTTATATTTTGGGTTGACTTGAAAAGTCTATGGAGAAAAATATATATAAAAACAAAAAATTTAAAATAAATAAAAGAAGAAATGATGAAGAATGACTCTTTGAATTATATAAAAAACTTGTTAAAGAATGCACTATTAGGTAGGAAACATCTGGAGAGGAGAATAGAAAGGAAAAGCAGTTGGTTATGAAAGTCATACAATGATACTGAATTTTATCCTATGAACTAGGGAATTCATAAGCTTAGCCCAAATGTAGAGGTTTAGATTTTTAGTTTGATCACTCTGATAATAGCACAGAGACCATAATACAGACTTCTATTGAGAGTGCAAGCTTGTGATGGTGAATATGCTACCTAAATAAGGCATGTCAGGAAAAAAAAAAATCCAGGGACTATATAATGATATCCATTGAAAGACATCAGTTAAGAAATTAAATGCTGTAAATTTATTTCCTTTTCCCAATAAGCTGTTACTAAATATGTTCCTTGATTTTTGAAGTTCAACCAACAGGAGAGAGTTTTTCCAATCATGGACAAATGAGAGAATTTCTGCTTTTATTACCTGAATAAGCTATAAACATGTTAGTCTCTTTCTAGTGGTGTTAGAATTAAAATCCTTTCAATAGAAGAGAGTATTGGTTTCTTGGATATTCCCTTGGGTTTCTCATATACTAGGATATTTCCAATATAGTTCTCTTAAAACAAACCAACCTCATGCTTCATTTATTTACTGATACTGAATAAAGAGAGACTAACTATTGAAGAACTTATAGGTTTTTTTTCTCTATAACCTTCTCTTTTCTTGTGTATATGGTTATTTGTGGGAGTATACCAAAAAGTAAGGAAGCTTCTTCCCTTACTTTTTTCCTAGAAGTTTATTGTTCTCATTTTGCTTCTCCCCTTTGGTGAAGAAATAAGTGTAATATTTTTAAAATATAAGAACCTTGAACTAGAAATAAAAAGATCACATTCAAACTATGACTTTATACACTCTAAACTATATCATACTGGAAAGTTTATTTAAAAGTGAGGAACTGCAAAATATGTATTTATCAGCCTGCTTCATTTTTTTATAGGAATCCCATTTGATGTATATGAAAACTTCTAGAAGATGGATTTTTACTTTGTAAATATTCATTGAAATTTAGTGAATTATAGTTCTTCTTTAGTTGTGAAAAAATTAAAGTTATAAATCCAAATTTCTGATTATAGAATTCCTGCCCCCATTCTGATATAGGGGTATCCTATGGATTCTATCCCCCTTCCAATACAAGTCCTTGTCACCACTTCTTATCTGCACTGCCTCTTTTATCAATCTTATCTCTGTTTCTATCTGATTCTCAGTTACAGATTCCAAACGAAGCACGATATTTTTTACTGAGTAATCACTACTGTACACAGACAAATCCTTCAAGCAAAGTGTTTTCCCTCATAAGTGACTCTAAGCAGACTGAAGATAGATGACTTTGGGAGGGCACCAATTGTAATTTAATCAACCTGAACCAAGTTACAGAATCACAGTAATGAAGCAGAGATCTGTCTGGGCCCAACCACTCCAGGTTGCTGTTGATCAGGTAGATTTACACATTGACAACTTTTAGACTTCTTCTAGAAAGATAGTTTGAAATATATGTCATATATATATTTTATATTTTTATGATAAAGGAAAATTGCATTGGAACTTTTATGGATTGATGATGTTATAAATTTCCTCAAATAAATAAATATTTCTATTTAAAAAATTTGACAAGAGCAAGAAATAGTGCCAGAGGGAATAAAGCAGTGAGACACAAAGTCAGAGTCAAGATAGGAGAAAGATGTAAAATTCAGTATATGAATTTAAATTTTATCAAAATAGTGTTAACATGATGCATATTTGCAAAAAGTTTACCTCAGAATAACCAAAAATTAAGAAAGCTGTAGATGGATTCATGCATTAGGGAAAAAAATCATATGGAAGAAAAGATCAATTTTTGTCCTTGTAATTCTATAAATTACTGTGCCAAATAACTATTTGTAGGTTCAGGTAACAACAATGTCATAGGCAAAATAATGATCCCCACCCCCACCAAACAAACAAACAAAACCCAAATGTTCACATCCCGATCCCCAGAACCTGTAAACATGTTGGGTAAAATGGCAAAGAGAAATTATAGTTGCATGTGGTTAGCATTCATAATCAGCTACCCTGAAAATGGGGAGTTTATCCTGGATATGCCAGGTGAGCCCACTATACCACAAAGGTCCCTAAGAGTAGAAGAGGAAGGCAGAAAGAGAATCAGACAAAGAGATGTGATGAGGGAAACTGAGTAAGACTGAAGGAATACGAGAACTTGATCCAGCCCTGGCTTGAGGAAAGGGGTCACAAACCACCCACAGGCAGGCTCTAGATGCTAAAAAAGGCACAAAAAGGGATTTTACTTAGAGGAGATGAAGGTTACAGATGGAGTTAAGGTTTCTAATAAAATGACCTTAAAAGAGGATACCTTGGGTTATTCAGCAGGTCCAATCTAATCACAAGGGACCTAGTAAAATGGAGTTCATAAGGTTGAAGTGAGAGAGAAAGAGAGGAGAAAGGGAGCAGAGGTCCGTAAGGAGAGAAAACACTCCACTGATGGCTTTGGCTATGGAGGCCGGGGGTAACAGCAGGTGCTGCAGGTGACCTATAGAAGCTAGAGATTGCAGGAAAATGGATTCTGCCCTAGAGCAACCAGAGGGCCTACAGCCTGGCCCACCCCTTGATATTAGCTCAGTAAAACCGTATTGAATTGTCAAAGGCCTAAAGAACAGTAAGATAGGGGTGCCTGGGTGGCTCAGTCGTTAAGTGTCTGCCTTCTGCTCAGGTCATGATTTCAGAATCCGGGGACCTAGCCCACATTGGGCTCTCTGCCTGGTGGGAAGCCTGCTTCTCTCTCTCACTCCTCCTGCTTATGTTCCCTCTCTCTCTCTCTCTGTCAGATAAATAAATAAATAAATAAAATCTTAAAAAAAAAAAGAGCAGTAAGATAATAAATTTCTGTTGTTTAAAGGCACTGAATTTGTGATCTTTTGTCCCAGCCATATAGAAAACTAAAATAAGTCTGATATTTTTCCTAATAATTCTAACAATTTCTAACAATTTTTAAACTAAGCAAGTCCACAATTAGAATAAAACACAGTACTTACCCTATCACTTTTAATCAAGTAAGATCAAGTTGTAATGATGAATATTGTGATGTGTAGGCTATAATTAGAGACAAGGATCATTTTCTGGAAACACCTGGATTTTTTGTTATATTTATTTTAAGCATTGATATCAGAATAGCTAATAGTTTTTTCTAGCACTCAGGGCAAAGAACTGGGCATATTGACCTTGATGGGAAACTTATTTAAAAAACAAAAACAGATAAAAAAACCAAACAACAAAAATGAAACAAATTAAAAAATGAATAACTCTTGGATCACTTTGCAGTAACTTTTTGCAGTAACATGCAATCACCAGTTGAGGAAATTCTCAGGCCACACATAGTCTCAGGTTTCATGTTAAAAATAAATAAATAAATAAATAACAACAAAACAAAAACACAAACAGACAAAAAGCGCTGTGAATACCAGATGGTATAAAAGGAGTCACTATGTTCCTTAAGACATTGAAGTTTGTGTAGGGTTAGTATAGTGAACTGTTTGTTGTTATATCCTTTCTCTTCCTATGAAAACAAGCATGCCTTGAGGAATACATTCAACTAATGAATAAAACAAATTACAGAATGAAAGATACCAGAATGTTTTGTTGTTCAGACATTAGAAGGATAAACACCATAGATAGTTTGAATAAATGGATAATCAGAGCTTTAAAATACGTATCCTTTGGAAAAATTAGGTAATTTATAAACAAGCGCAGTGAAAAGAACAACTGGCTAAAAAACTTTAGTATCACACATCACACTACTTTCAGATATACTTAAGCAAGATGCCAGTATTTTTTTTTTTTTAAGATTTTATTTATTTGACAGAGAGAAACACAGCCAGAAAGGGAACACAAGCAGGGGGAGTGAGAGAAGGAGAAGCAGGCTTCACGCCGAGCAGGGAGCCCGATGAGGGGCGTGATCCCGGGTCTCAGGGATCATGACCTGAGCCGAAGGCAGTCACCCAACCCACTGAGCCACCCAGGTGCCCCAAGATGCCGGTATTTTATAAAGTAAACTGGAGAGAAATAAAGCATTCTGAAGCAACTACTGTAAATATAACTTACTTTTAACACTAGCAGAGCAAATGCAACATCCCCTCAGAAACTACAGAATCAGGGCCTACCCCAAAAAACTTGTTTGTAAATGAAAGCCCCCCAGGATTCCCTCCCGATCTTTTTACATAGCACTTACCACCATCATTTACTCACTATTATTATGTATAAAGTTTATTGGCTATCTCTTCCCACTAGGACATAACCTCCATAAAGTCAAGAAGATTGTCTCTATTTTGTTAACTAATGAATCCTGAAATGCCCACAACAGGTTTTGATAAATAATAATTTCTCAATAAATATTTTACAACAAATGAATGAAAACAATGTAAGGTCAAGATATTTAAAATTCACTATTGGTAAATCAATAGAAAAAATATAAAAATATAGTTCTCGAGTTCTCAACCAAATATTTTGTTATTATATACTTTTCAGTTAAAAAAATACAAGACTCAGGGCGCCTGGGTGGCTCAGTTAGTTAAGCGACTGCCTTTGGCTCAGATCATGATCCTGGCGACCCAGGATAGAGTCCCACATCGGGCTCCCTGCTTGGCGGGAAGCCTGCTTCTCCCTCTCTCACTCCCCCTGCTTGTGTTCCCTCTCTGGCTGGCTGTGTTTCTCTCTGTCAAATAAATAAAAATCTTAAAAAAAAAATATAAGACTCAGAGTTAATGAACAGTTTAGATAATATCTGAGTACTAAAATCAAGATTCTAGTGCTAAGAAATCTCAAAGTCAGATAGCATAAGTCCTTGTTAATATTTAAAAATTTATGTTTGTGTTTGTATAGACAAAGATTTATGATAAACAAGTATGAAAAGAAACTCATAAGCTTTAATTTTAAAAGGTCAAAAACTGTGTTTGCTATTTTCCCCTTCAAAGTCAAATTAAGAGGTTACTTTCTATTTAAACCATTTTATGAAATATTTCCCTGCTTTTTCAAAATTTCAAACAAATTTGACGTCAGCCTATCATATATTTTTTCTATCTTTTCTTCCTTGTCCTTTATTCTTTACCCTATCAAAAGCTTCTTACCCTCTACCCCATTCTGCAGTTCTCTGCACTTCATTAAGTATTAAATAAAGTTTCTTTGTACCACTTAAATTGTTTTCCTTAATCATTTTTTAACACAACCTAGAAAGTGAGAGTATGTATTATTTTCCTACCTCATCTGCCCTTTTTTTCCTGCCTTGAATATAGTTCTATGGAAATGTGGTACTGGAACTACAACAACTATTTTGAGACCATGAGGAAAAACATTAAAAGGTGAAGAACCAACTTTCTAAAGATGGTACGTGGAAAGTCAGAAAGGCTTGATCTTTGATGACATCACTGAATCATGAGTCCAAATCGACATCACTGAATCATGATTCCAAATCTAAAACCATATACTTCTAGTACCTCTTTTCTTTCCAAAAAACTTCTGCTTCTAGGCAAGCGTTAGATTTACTTTAGTTGCAAATGTGGTACAGAGAATTCCTACACACCACTCATCAAATTCCCCCTTTACCATCTAACTACTATTGTACATTTGCCGTAACTAAGAAATCAACACTGAAACAATAGTATTATCTAAGTACCACACTTTATTTGGATTTCACCAGTCTTTTCCACTAATGTCCTTATTAGTATTATAGGATTCCCTCCAGAATACCACTCTCTGTCTTTTAGTTATTACAGCTCCTATGCATTCTCTGCTTATGGCAGATTCTACTTGTTTTTCATGACCTTTGGCAGACTTTAGGAGTACTGTTTAAGTGTTTTTCAGTTTGTATAATGTATTTTGGTTTTGGTTTCTTCAAGAAAGAACTGAGGCCGTGGGCTGTGAGGAGGGACACCAAAGAGGTGAGGTGCCCTTTTGTATCAGGGAACATGCTACCAACATGGCTCATCACCTGGTCAAGGCAGTGTTTGCCAGGTGTTTCCACTATAAAGTTTCTCCCTGGTCCCTTTCCATATTATATTCTTTAGAAGCAAGTCAAGATCACAGCCCATAATCAAGATTTGGGAGGGTGGGACAGAAATTTGGCTCCATTTCCTGGAAGGAGGAAATAATCATATGATTGATTAAGAATTCTCCTATAAGTCTGGTCCTTATACATCTAAGCCAGAAAGGATGAAGTTGGGTGAGGCTAGTCCAACAAAGAAAGGGGACAGGTCCCTGACCTGCAGAGGGAAGGGAGGGAAGGGGTCCAGGCATAGCTGACAGGTAGAGGGACTAGCCCTGGTCTGGTAGGCCTGAGGTTGAGGACTGAGGGACTTGGTGGAGATCTGCTCTGGGTGCTGGGCCTGAATCTCCAGCCCTGGGAGTTTCCTCACCCCAACTATGGAAGTGAAGACTCCATAGGCCTGTTCTTCAGAGCACAGGTTCCATTCCTGAGGGCCACAGGGTTTTCTCACCCCCTACCTAGGGACGGAGAGTACTTTACCCCAACAGACTAGGTTTGGTGTCCAAAGTGCATCCAGGAAACCTTGCACAAGTGCATGATGGAAGGAAATGACCCATGGCAAAGAGAGGGCTCTGTGTTGCAACTGAGGAATTGGGTTAGTAAGGATTCCAGGCAGGCCCAAAAATGCTCAGCCTTTCCCTCTCCCAATGTGTGATGTCTTTAACTCACTTTCAACTAGGGTTCTAAGTTACGACTTGCCTTGGGACAACTACAATTGCCCTTTATTCACCTTAAAGCATCAAGTACTCTTTTCCCAACTCCCTCTTTCACCTCCAGCCTGACGACCACTTTTCTGTTTCTATGAGTGACATTTTCTTCAAACTCCACATGTGGTACCCTGCAGTATTTCTTTCTCTGGCTTATTTCATTTAGCATCATGACCTCAAGGTCCGTCCACGTGTCACAAATGTTAGGATTTCCTTTTTTTTGTTGTTTTTTTTGTTTTGTTTTGTTTTAAATGGCTGAATAATATTCTGCTCTGTATAAATGCCATATCTTTATGCATTCATCCACTGATGGCCACTTATGGTGTCTCCATGTCCCAGCTATTGTAAATAATGTTGCAGTGAAGATGGAAGTGAAGATATTTCTTGGACATACTGATTTTGTTTCCTTTCAATATATACTCTGACATGGAATTACACGATCATACAGTATTTCTAATTTTTTAAGAAACTTACATACTGTTTTCCAGAGTGGCTGTACCAATTTATATTCCTGCCAACAGTGTACAATGTTTCCTTTCCTCCATATCCTCTCAAACACTTACCTTCTGACTCTTTGATGACAGCCATTTGTATTTCCCCTGATCATAGTGATGTTGGGCATATTTCCACATATCTGTTAGCTGTAAGTATGTCTTCTTTAGAATAATATCTATCCAGTCCCTCTCTCCATTTTTTTAAATGGATTGTTTGGAGGGTTTTTGAATTGATTTGTGTGACTTCTGTATATGTTTTGGATATTAACTCCTTATCAGATCTATCATTTGCAAATATTTTCTCCCATTTAACAAGCTGCCTTTTCATTTTATGGATGATTTTCTTTGCCATGCAGAAGCTTTTTAGTTGATGTAGTCCACTTGTTTATTTTTGTTTTTGTCACTTTTGTTTTGAGTATCAAACTGAAAAAAACAATACCAAGAGCCATGCCAAGGAGTTTAGCAGCTCTGTTTTCTTTTAGGAGTTTTACAGTTTTGGGTCTTAAATTTAAGTCTTTTTTCCATTTTGAATTGATCTCTGTATAGTGAGTAAGGCAGGGTTTCAGTTTCTTTCCTTTGCACACAGCTGTCCAGTTTTCTCAACACTATTTATTTCTCCACTGTACATTCCTGGGTCTGTGTGGTAAACTAAATTGACACATATGACTCGATTTATTTCTGTGTTCTCCATTCTGTTTCATTGGTCTGTATGTCTACTTTTAGGCAAATATCATAATTTTTAAATTACTATAGCTTTGTAATATATTTTAAAATTAAAGACTGTGATGCCTCTAGCTTTGTTACTCTTTCTCAGGATTGTTTTGGCCACTCAGAGCCTTTTGTGGTTCCATATCATTCCCCCACCCTCATTACTGTGAAAAGTGCTATCAGGATTTTGACAAGGATTACACTGAATCTATAATTGGTTTTGGGTAGTATGGACATTTTAACGGTATTAATCGTTCTAATACATGAACACAGAATATCCATTTATTTGTGTTATTTTCAACTTATTTCATCAGTGTACTATAATCCTCATTGTACAAGTCTTTTACCTCCTACATTAAATTCATTCCTAAGAACTTTATTCTTGTTGATGCATTTGTAAATGGCAATGTTTTTTCTTTTAATTTCTCTTTCTGATAATTTTTTGCTAGTGTTTACATATATAACTGATTTTTGCATATTGATTTTCTAGCCTTCAACTTTACTAAATTTGCTTTTTAGTTCTAAGAATTTTTTGGTGGAGTCTTCAGGAATTCCTATATATAATAACATGTCATCTGTGCCTCAAGAGAGGTTTGTT
The DNA here is from genome assembly GCA_004023965.1 of Spilogale gracilis. Classification (NCBI taxonomy): domain Eukaryota; kingdom Metazoa; phylum Chordata; class Mammalia; order Carnivora; family Mephitidae; genus Spilogale; species Spilogale gracilis. The sequence goes on from PITA01020281.1 coordinate 26,387, forward strand.
TCTTAGTTTCCAATCTGGATACCTTTTATTTATTTATCTTACTTCATTTAACTGGTAAGGACCTCCAGTACTATGTTGAATAAAAATGGCAAGATGGGGACTCCTTGCCTACTTCCTGATCTCAGAGGAAAAGTTTTCAGCTTTTTTACAAAACACTGAGTATGATATGAGCTGATATCTTGTCATATATGGCCTTTATTATGCTGAGATATGTTCTCTCTATACCCAGTTTTTTGAGTTTTCATCATGAGTGGATTTTGAATACCATCAAATGTTCTTCTGCATCTATTGAGATGATCATATAATTCCTGTCCTTCATTTTGTTAAAGTGCTCTATCACACAAATTTGCAGATGTTGTACAGCTCTTGAATCTTCAGAATAAATCTCACTTGATCATGGTGTAAGTTACTTTTAATTTATGGCTTAATTTGGTTTGCTAATATTTTGTTGAGTGGTTTTACATATATGTTCAAAGATACCGGCCTATAATTTTCTTCTCTTGTAGTGTTCTTACCTGTTTTTAGTATAAGGGTTATGTTGTCCTTGCAAAATGAGTTTGGAAGTGTTCCTTTTTTTGTTCTTTGTTTTGTTTCTGGACATGTGTGAGGAGAATTGGTATTAAATATTCTTTAAATGTTTGGTAGAATTTACCAGGTAAGCTATCTTGTCCTGGACTTTCAGTTGTTGGGTGGTATTTGACTACTAATTTAATCTCCTTACTAATTATTAGTCTGTTCAGATTTTCTATTTCTTCATGTTTCAGTCTAAGACTGTATTTTGTATGTAGTTTATATGATTCTAGGGTTTTATCTATTTCTTCCATGCTGTCCATTTTGTTGGAATATAATTGTTCGAAGTAGTCTCATGATCCTTCGTATTTGTGTGGTATCAGTTGTGATGTCTCTTCTTTTATTCATAATTTTATTAATTTTTGTCCTTTTAACTTGGTGATTCAGGCAAAAGATTTGTGTATTTTGGTTATTCTTGTCTGTAAAATTATATATATATATAGATAGATATAAAATATAATTTATATATATATAGAATTTCTGAAATGGAGCCTGCAAGTCATTGTCATTTAGATTGAATTAAAGGCTTTTTTTTTTTAAGGTTTTGTTTTATCTTAAATATTCCTTCAGATAAAGCTCTTTCAAGGGTTCATGGACACATAGGAACCACTAAGATTTACAGAGATTTTCTGATCTCACAGGAAAACACAGCTTAGCGTCCCACAAATCATTATCTAATTAATAGCACATAGTGAATAAGAATAAAACATTTTACATTTCGTTTCAGGTTATTTCTCAAATAAACTATGTAATTATAATTTATGCAATTCATTTTATATTTGTATGAGATGGAGGAATTGAGCAACATAGCCTATGATTAAAGTTTATATATCTAAAAGTTCATATATCAACAAAAAGTCACCACTGACACCATTTAATATTTATTTATTTATTTATTTATTTTTAAAGATTTTATTTATTTAGAGAGAGTAAGAGCTCACAAGTGGAGTGGGGTGGGGAGGGCAGAGGGAGAGAGACTATCCCAAGCAGACTCTGCTGAGCATGAAGCCAGACACGGGGCTTGGCCCCAAGATCAGGACCCTCGCTGAAATCAAGGGCCAGAGGCTTGAACTGACAGAGCCACTCAGGTGCCTTGCCATTTAATATTTAGATTAATTTCGTCATGCAATTTGACATGTGGTACATGATTATGTTAACCAATTTGTCTTTTATAATCCTGCTGAGATTATCTCATTTAAGGTATAGAAATTTTTATATTACTCCCTTTGTTTTACCAGAAACTATTTTTCTATATATTTGTCTATTTTTCTATCTATCTATCTATAACTGGCAAACCTTCCATTTATAATGCAATACTACCAGATGTAAGAGTATCCATCATGTACCTGACAATGTTTTCATAATATCTTCATAGGGAATCGTCAGTGCCACACAGTCCTAAAGTTTATGCTAAGTCCCTTCCAACCTCTGGGATTCACCACTCCCACAGAAGATGATGTTTGATTCATGAGCACAGTGGTTCTACATGCTTGAAACTCTCAAGTTATTTGCTCTGGATGAAGGAAAAATATATTTTGCTGAAGATTGCCATCATTCTGTGTAGATTCTTTTTTATTATTATTTTTCCAGAGAGTTACTTTGATGCCCATATTCATTTTCTCTTTCCACTAGTCTTTCAGTAAGTGTCCTGCTGTCTCTTTCTCTTGACTTTAACATCTTGTTTCTTTCTATATCAAATTGTGTTTCTCCTACTGACTGAATATATTACAAAGAAAAATACACAGCAGTATATATTATAAGCACACTTGTACATTTTGCAAAAATAAACAAGTTAACAGTAGTCAGGCAAGATTCTTCTTACTAAAACATCACTTTCTAATGTTATTCATCTTATTGTATAAGTAAAATTCATTTTTAAATCTCACAGTTGGAAGTACAATCTAGCCCATGAGTGAAAGGACTAAACTGGTGGAATATGTTCTGCTATGGCAACAAAAAGTCAGAATGAACTGCAGCTTCTAGACAGCAGAGCAGCATTTATTTCTGAGGGTGGGAAAGAAGTGATTATCTGCTCACCAGTGGCCTGAAATCCACAAACAGCCAGGCCACTCTGGCACTCTGATTAACTTTAGTTAATTCTTCATTCAGGGGTGACTTCTGATGCTGGACAGTTTTACCAGGACAACAAATTTGGTTAACAAATAGTCAGAATCTAAAGTAACATATTTCCTGAATATTGTGAGAGTGTTCCTTCATTAAAACTGACATTATCATAGTTATTTATTGTTTCATTAATAAAATTATAGTTAAATTCAGCATGGATTTTCGTCACTGTTACTCATAATACACACATTTTCTACCTCAAAACTTAAACTATCGCCTGAATTTAATGCCTACTTTAAAGTAAATATAATGATGTTCTGATGATGTAAGACAAAATTAATGTTAAACAAGAGGAGTATTGTTAAAAAGCAACAATAACTAAAAAAACCTGACTGTATATGTATAACATCTCAATTAAATCTCAGCCGTAGAAAATGTTATCCAGTTATTAATATCTCTTCCCTTTATGTGTTTGTGTATGTTTATGTGTATGGAACAAAATTCAAATATAATCATATACATTCACGATATATTCATATACATTTATATGAATCTAAGTATATACACACATTAATTATATCAACATTGAGTCAGATTTTGTGTCATTATACATTATATTTATTTGGTTATCCATTATTTAACCATTCTTCATATTTCCGGAATTGTTCACAGTGCTATCCACTAAAGAGATGAATGCATTTTTGCAAATGACTGAATGGTTATTAAGGTTAGTGAAGTTAAATTACTTTCTTGCCAAAAATCTTACAGACTAACTTTACTGAAAAGTCTCTCTTAAAAAAAAAAAAAAACACATTGTAATGATAGATAAATATATTTTAGTACAAAGCTGAAATCATAAGAATTTCAGAGAAATTTCCATGGTCCAAAATTGAAAAAAAATAACTGAAAACCAAAAAAATAAGCATTTGTCTTATCCTTGACAATATGTGTAATCCAAGACCCTACTACTTAAACACATGTTGAAGTACACAATATTATGTCATTAATGAAAGTGAGAATTATATAAATTCACTTACTTTCAATCAGGGAAATGAGAAAACTTACTTGGGTTAATAAACAATTCTACATGAGAATTATGATCTACTTTGACTTTAGATTGTTTGAGGATTGAATTTTAAAAGATGTATGATTCAAGTAACCACAAACAACAAAATACAAATTAGTGTCAATCTTTGTTGATAAAATTAAATATTCTAACAGAGTCCGAAAGTAAAATCTCTTTGAAGGCACACACCTCCAACAATGATTTCCACAGACAAAGCTCCACAAATATGTACTACTGATTTTAAAATACAATGCACAAAAGGAAACAATTGGTTATGAGAACAAACAGGAAAAATAATTATCAAGGGCAAATTTATAGAAAACTTAATTATTAAAAAGTACAGTATAAAGGAATATAAGCATATTTACCATTATTAAGGAGGTAGAATGTCAGAGTACTATCAAAGTAGTCTAGACATATTGAGAAAGATCCAGTTAGAAATAGCAATTAGAAAGAATGTCAATGTAATTAAAATATAAGCTCAGTGGTGGGTATAAAACAAATTAGCACAGCCACTTACATAATTCGTTTACTGGAGTATATGTTTTAAATTACATATATACACACACATGTGTATATATGTATGTCTATAATATAAATATAGGTGAGAGAATAGTTCAGAGAAAGAAAGGTACAGAAAATATGAAGAAGAGATATGGAGAATATATTAAAATGACTGAACAGAGGAGTTGCAGAAGAAGGGAATAGAAAAGAATTAAAATTTGCTATATCAATCCCTTAATAATACATTATTTTTTTTAAGATTTTATTTATTTATTTGACAGAGAGAGACACAAGTGGGAGAGGCAGGCAGAGAGAGAGGAGGAAGCAGGCTCCCAACTGAGCAGAGAGCCTGACGCGGGCTTCGATCCCAGGACCCTGAGACCATGACTTGAGCCGAAGGCAGAGGCTTTAACCCACTGAGCCACCCAGGTTCCCCTTAATAATACATTTTAAGTTTAAAAGAAAGCTGCCATACTGATTAGCAGTAATCAATAGATTTGAGAATTGCTATATTATAAAAAAAAGATTCTAAGTTCCAGAACAATAATGAATATACATATTACTTTAAGGTTATAAGACATAAGTAGCTCTATTAGTTGTTTAAAAACTTAAGGAATGCTTAAGGGGTTTTTAGGCAAAGAAATTGCTGTAGCTCACTGGGTATTTGTGCAAGAAAAACAAAAATAGTATAGAAGAAAAAACTTCCTTCTATGTTTTCAAAGCATATTGAGCTATCCTGGCAAGAAAATAGAAATTAGATTTAATTATATTTATATATACATATACATATATATATATATACATTTTGAAATATATATATGTGTATGTTGCAGAAGAAGGGAATATCCAGAAAAATTGTGAATTTTATGTGAATATATATATATATTTCAGTATTTGAAGAATGAGGAAATTTCAAAATTTCCCATCAGCTCAGCTTTTGAACTTGTCTCTAAAAGCAAATCCATAGATTATAATAGGAGACACAATATGTTTTCATTCCTGAATTAATTTCAACAGCTAGTTATATCTCAGGGGTATCCAAAGCCATTAATGGCTATGTTATATATTCTATCATTCTAATCCATTTTAAGTTTATTCATATTTTCTCTCTGAAATAACATTTGATCTTAAATATTCCTATCAATTCACTATAATCATGTACATTTTATTTTAATTTGTCTTAAATATACCATATCTAAGTCTCAAATATATCTCTGAGCAAAGTGAAATGGGACTCGGCAAATATTTCCCTTATTTGCATCATTTATGAGGGTCTTCGTTTGCATTAAGTCCTTTAAATGTATCCTTTAATTGAGTACAAAATACTGAAGAGTGTAGTCATCAGTTATAAGGTAACCCATTCCTAGCAACTACCCATTAGTATACAGGTATAGCTGCATAATAACTTTAAGGAGGGCAGGATAACAGTGATTTTTTAGCATGTTCTTTGACTTTTGGCCAAAGGCAGTAAGACTGTCCAAATATCCTCCATCTTTATTTTGTCTCTTGACTTATCATACAATATTTATAGTTCTGCATTTTATACTTGTAGGTTAGGTATTTAACTCAATAGTATTATCTAGCTTGTCAGAGTTAACCCTCCCTCAACAATTTTTCTGGATATTTATACAATCTAAAATAATTAAGAAAAGGCAGATTTTTTTTTTAAAGGCAGATATTACTTATCTCACTAGGCAAAGGAGCAGCCGTTTGCTTATTTTCCTACAGTTTATTAATGACATACTGTATGTGAATTCTGGTCCCATAATGCATTTCACCTCATTCTATTTATGAATCTTTACTGGATAAATGAGTTAGGGGCTTTAGGATGACAAAGAACACGTTAACCCTTTTTTAAGGAGAGAAAAGAAGGGGAAAAAAACAAAAAACCTGAGGTACAACTTGAAATTTTAGAGAAGTGTTTAATGAAACGTGTTTTCGCAATAAAATATGTTCATTAAGCCTCTTTCTTCTCCTTAATCCTACTGACCAAGTAAAGTGGTTCTGATTTTATATACTCTATAAATCGGGCTCAATCAGGAGGAACTAAATTGGCAAATATAAGTTGTTCTCATATTTTAATCATGTTTGAAAACCAATGTCTTCAAAAATAGCAGACTATTTGCTACAAGGTAATAGTCAGATTTGGTACTTGCAATGCCAGTTCACACAGTATTTATATACTCGCATGGAATGAGAGTAATCAACTCTTTAGTTGTTGTATATAACCAATTGTATATTTGGTATCAAATTGTATTTAGAAGAGAAACAACTGCATTTATTCTCTTTAATTCTCTTCATCTATTATTTTTTCATTTAACTATGTATTAGGCAAATATATGTTATTTTACATGCTTTATCACTGCCCAAATAGAACAGTGTTTGAGATATCTGAGAATGACAGAGTGAAACACAGCTAGAGAGGGAACACAAGCAGAGGGACTGGGAGAGGGAGAAGCAGGCTTCCCGCTGAGCAGGGAGCCCGATGTGGGGCTCGATCCTGGGTCTCCGGGATCATGACCTGAGCCAAAAGCAGCTGCTTAACCAACTGAGCCACCCAGGTGCCCACAAACATACTAAGTTCTTGACAGATTATCAATTACCTGGGCTTATCCTCTACCTAGTAAAATATTTGTAGTAAAAAAATATTTTTATATTTTACATAATAAGTGCTTTCCAATTTTCCACTTTGCTTTAATTACTCCTTTGGAGTTAAGAGCTTTCAAAGAGTGCTTGACTTAGAGTAAAGCACATCAAGGGTAATGAAACCACAAAGATGACTGAGGTTAAACCACAGAAACATTATAGTTTAATTACATGAGTAGTTTGAAGGTATAATGTAATCCAGAGTATTATAATAAAGTTGAGTTAAATACCAGTAGTCAAAAACCCAGATTGTAGCATTACCCTAAATTTTGTTCTTTCATTTTGCCTCCATCTAAAACACATCCCATGTCTCCATATCCCCTTCCATTCACCATCTTGAAATCTAGAATCACCATGTCATCATGTTCCTCCACCATTAAAGAAACTTTATTTTTCTTGTAATCTCTAGTTCCACTTACTGTTCATTCTTCATTTTCTCATTGTAGTTTTCTCTACAATGTGACTATGTCAACCCACCTATATTCACATATTTTTATATGTTCAATTTTTAAGTGATATATATATGCATCATATATTATATATATGAAAAAATATAGTTTTCAACCCTTTACAAATATTCATATTGAGAAATGAAGCACCAAGAAAACAGCCTACACTTCTGGCAGCAAGAATACATTGAACAGAGGAAAAAATGTCACTCAGCGCCTCCCAAGGAATAGACTATACTCCTTAAGATAAGAATTGAAACAGGTATAATTTCCCAGGAATGAAGCTTACTGCAAAGGTAAGTGCAAAAGAGATTAGAGAATCAAGTCTGCTAAATCAGTTAAGACTATGTCCCATGTGAACAGGTGATTAAAAGTCATATTAATAAATGAATCAGAATTGTCAGCTTTTAGGTTATTTGTGTGTGTATATATCAAGTTTAGTGTCACAGTGTGTAATTATAATTGGTAGGTACATGTCAGAAAATACAACATCAATCCAGTTTTTTTGTAAAATATTTTCATTGCATTCACGTATACTTCTAATTAATCTGCACTAATTGGAGGTAACTATGAAACTTCTAGGTTATCTTAAATTTCTACGTATTTTGAAAACTAATTCAAGACATAACTGATTACATTATAAGATTCCCTTCATACACTAAACTTACACAGCAATTTTCATATAATCTAATGCATTTCATTTCTGCTTTAGGTCCATACTGAGGACCTATAACCTGCTAATATATATCATATGGAAATGCAAAAAAAAAAAAAAGGTTCTCTTTTATGCCCTGCAAATATTTTATCGCTAAGTACTGCACTGGGTTTTATTCTTCAGTAATATTCAATATTTAGATCTAAGCAAATTCTATACACAAACACAAAACTAGACAATAATAGATAATTAGAGGAAAGAGAAAAAACTGAGAGGAAAGAGAAGAAAGCATTATGGCCTTGAAATCAGAAGAGAAATGAGGACAATTTAAGTCAGAGCAGGAAAGAGGACTGGAATGGACATCTGGAAAGGTATCAAGATAAAAGCAAAGGCTAGGCATAGAAAGGGAATGAGGCTGGAATGAGAAGGAGGTTTTTGTGCCAGAAGGAAAGCAGATATTGGGTCCTGAGCCAGATCAGGCTGTGAGAGTGGTGGTGACTGCTACAGGATTGAGTTATGGCTGGAAGGGAGAACAGAGTGTGCCTGACCAGGAGCAGACGCTGGAACAAAACAGCAGCATGTGAAGTGAGAGGAATGCGTTGAGAGCTGTTGGAGGTTATGGTTATTTAATCATGACTTTGTTCCTTCTGCTGCCAGAGACTGATGGAACTCCCTCCCACAGAGGTCAAACAAATGGTTTTCTCAACTCACTTAGTCAATTACCCACAGTGTGAATAGAAGGTCAGTATGCTGACTAACCACAATTTAAGATAAATGAGATGCATTAAATGTGCAGTTGCTCACAAGGTTCCTATGACCTAACCGCTTTAAGGATTTAGATACTTCCTTGCTAAGATCAGACTAACCATATGATTAGTATGTTCAAATACTTGTTTTAATATTCTTATATGCTTGATAAGAATATTATATAAGCT
>PITA01020282.1:0-29041 GCA_004023965.1 Spilogale gracilis
AAAAAAGAATAAAAATGAAAAAGATAGAATAATCCATACTGTGGATTAGAAAGGGTGAAACATAGATAGTGGGAATACCAGAGGGGAAAGAAAGAGGTAAAGGAATGGCAGAAATACTGCAAGTAATGACCGAGAATTTTCCAAAATTAATTAGAAACACCAAACCACATATCCAGGAAGATTAGAGACACTAAGCAGGATTAAAGAGATAATAATAATAGTTGCTTCAGGTGCCACAATTCCCAGCCCTTCTTCCCTGCCACCCACACAAATTTCCTCCAGCCTATGAGATGTTCAAAGCAGAGCCCAAGGTGGCTCCACTGAGTATCCCAGAGCTGAGCTCCCACGGCGACCACTGTGATCATCATAGAGATAAAGAGGGGCATTAGAGACTTTTAAATGGGTCAGTTCTCCAGGAAGACATACCATCCTTAATGTGCATGTGCCTTGCACTGAGCATTACAATATGTGAGGCAAAAACTGATAGAACTGCAAGGAGAAATAGATGAATCCACCATTATCATTGTAGTTTCAGCAACTCTTTATCATTAATGGACAATCCACTAGGCAGAAATTCAGAAGGACATAGCTGAGTGAACAGCACCAATCCATCACTTAGATCTAATTAACACTAATTAATTAATTATATTTTATCCAACAGTCAGAATACACATCCTTCTAAAGCTTGCATGAACCATTCACCAAATAGACATATTCTGGGCTACAATACCTCACTAAACATATTTAAAAGAATACAAGTCAGAGAGTGTATGCTCTCAGAGCTCAGTGGAATTAAATCAGAAATCAGTAACAGAATGATAGCAAGAAAAAAAATTCCCAAATACTTGGAGATTAAATAACATACTTCTAACTTCTGTATGGGTCAAATAAGAAGTCTCAAGAGAAATTTGAAATATTTTGAACTAAAGGAATTCAATTCAAATGTCCATCACCAAATGGATGAACAGTTGTGGTGTGTGCATAAATAAATACTACTAGGCAACGTAAAGGGATAAGCCATTGACTCAATAATGTGGATGAATCACACAAAAAATATGCTGATTAAAAGAAGCCTAAGCAAAAAGAAGTACTCCCTGTATGTAAACTGATCCAAAAGTACCAGACAGCAGCTTAGTGGTTGCCTGCAGATGCTAGGTGAGGTGGAGACGGGAGAAAGGCATTACAAAAGAAATTATGAAGGGTCATGGAAACTTCTAGACCCGATGAACATGTTCATTGACTTGATGGTTTCATAGGCATGAACATGCCAAATATTATCAAATTGCACATTTAAGTGCATTTTTTGGATATCAATAATGCCATAATAAAACTATTACAAAGAAAAATATTTTAAAATAAAATAACATATTTTAAAATCGTCAAGGGACACATGGACATTTTATACTCCAGATATGTTACAAATTTAAAAAAATTTTTAAAATTGAACTACAATAGGAGGTGTTTTGTCCTCAGACAAATGAACCCATCTTCAGCACTTCTATGACATTTTAGATAAGATTTATACCAGAAATATATAAAACATAAACCATTGTGGGGGCTCAGTCAGTGGAGCAAGCAATTCTCGATCTTGGGATTATGAATTCGAGTACCACATTGGGTGTAGAGCTTACGTAATATAAAATTTTTTAAAAAATTAAAAACAGAACTACCCTATGACCCTGCAATTGCAGTACTGGGAACTTACCCCAAAGATACAGATGAAGTGAAAAGAAGGGCCATATGTACCTCAATGTTCATAGCAGCAATGGCCACAATGGCCAAACTGTGGAAAGAGCCAAGGGGCCCTTCAACAGATGAATGGATAAAGGTACATATATACAATGGAATACTATGCCTCCATCAGAAAGGATGAATATCCAACTTTTGTAGCAACATGGACTGGATTGGAAGAGAGTATGCTGAGTGAAATAAGCCAAGTAGAGAAAGTTAAGTATCACATGGTTTCACTTACTTGTGGTGCATAAGCGGTAATATAGAGGACAGTAGGAGAAGGAAAGGAAATGGGAAGTAGGATGATTCGGGGAGAGAAACGAAACATGAGAGACTTTTGGACTCAGAAAGAAACTGAGGGTCTTGGAGGGAAGATGGAGGGGGGATGGGAGAGCCTGGTGGTGAGTACTGAGGGCACCTATTGCATGGAGCACTGGGTGTGGGGTATGGGCAATGAATCTTGGAACACTGAAAAAATAAAATAAATTTAAAGTCAAAAAAAATTTTTAAATATGAACTAACGTGATTCCTGGACTCAACATTAACGCCATCAAGATAGAAATGACTTTCAAAAGACTTCTGGGGCATTTCCAGATGATCATGGATTTCTCCTTTCAAATAAATTGACACAGAATTTTGTATTTCAATTCCATTCTGGTAAAACTTTTTCCACAGCACTTGAACATTTGCAAGAGGCAAAGGGGGAGATATTGGTTAAAGAGTACAAACTTACAGTTAGAAGATGAGCAAGTTCTAGGAATGTAATACACATTATGACTACAGGTAACAGTCCTATACTATATTACTTGAAAGTTGCTGAGAGAGATCTTAAATGTCCTCACCACAAAAAGGAAATGGCGATGATGTGTGACACAACAGAGTCATTAGCTAAGGTCACCATATAGTTAGCTAACTGCCCCCTTTGGGTTGTGTCCTATTACAATATGCAAGTATTATAATATACCTACAAAGTACAATATGTAACTATTACAATATGTAAGTATATAAAACCAACATACTGTATACCTTAAAGTTACCCAAACTTAATGTTAATTATATCGGAATAAAGTTGGGGGAAAAACAGACATTCACAAGGATAATGGCCTCTACCTTCTGCATTTATATTGGCAATTTAGCCAAGAAAGCTTTGATTTTTTCAGTAGCACCTTGTATGCAAACATATGTCACATTCAGATGGTTAAAAGTATTTTTGAGACAGCCAGGCCATGAATAAAGTCCTCTTCTTCAAAACGTTCCAGTGTAGGTTTGCTTTTTCTTGAAAAAGTAAATAAATAAGTTTGTTTATCAAAATCAGCACTAAAGTTTGCCCTTTCAAAGGCCAGAGAACTTCTGTGTGATAGAGAAATAATATTTTATTATTTAAAAAATACTTTTAAATGTGATGATTTAGAAACTTAATTTGGATAAAGCTGATGACTTTTTCAGCTGATGACAGAATTTCTTTCAGAGTTTCTGAGTAGTCTGTTGTGCATGTCTGTCCTAAAAGTGAGGAGCTAGGATGTGAAGAGATTCAATTCTCACTGAAGTCAGAAAACCAGAGGGTCACCAAGCATTGTAGGAACTCATCTGCGAAAAGAGGACGGAAGTTTTTGTTTCAGTCAAAGTTCTGCATGATAAAACCACCTTGTTACGATTATCACTGACTTTTGCAGTTGCCAAAAGAGAATCATGATGTAAGAATTCTTTGACGGCTTCAGCACACACACAGCAAGTAAAACCAAAAGGAAAAGGGAAACTGGCAACATTGAAAAGTTTCCTTTAGTTTTACCCACTTATAAAGTGAAGGAGTATAGCAAATGTGCCAATTTCTCAATGATTGCTTCAAATATTTAATGAAATATTAACTATCCTATTTGACAAGGAAAATGGATTATGTGAATGAAAACATCTAATTCCTGTTCTTTCACTTACTTCTATTAGTAATAGTCTTGGGCACTGCTAACATTTTGCATTTTGTTGCCAACATTAAATATAGAAGGAAATGATAAATCTCCTTTAGAGTGTGGGAGCCAAGAGCAGGCCACCCCAAGATGGGCTACTTTGGCATCAAGATTATTTTGAGTCAAAAAGCAATCCATCAGGGGCTCCTGGGCGGCTCAGTTACGCCTCTGCCTCTGGCTCGGGTCATGATCTCAGGATCCTGGGACTGATCCCCACCTCGTACTCCCTGTTCAGTAGGGAGTCTGCTTCTCCCTCTCCTTCTGCTCTTCCTCCTCAGTCCTGCTGTCTCTCTAATAAATAAATAAAATATAAATTTATACAAAGCAATTAATCACAAGCCAGCTGATTCAGGAAAAGTTCTTTACCTACCCCTCAACTGCCTAAAAGAATTTAGATGGAGGACCTGCTCCACGAAGAGAGCTATCACTGTAGATAAAACTACAGTATGATATGAACGAGGTATGGTAGATGGGGAGGAATCCTCTATGTCCCACTATTACTGAGTGGCCCAGGAAACCTCTGTTTACCAAAAATTTACTTTTTTTTACGTTCCAGTAAATTGCATTCCTTTCCTCTGAAGTCGCAGACTCCTACCCCCTTCTCCTTAGTTTGGGTAGACATATATAGCTCATTCTACCTGCCTGTCTTTGGAATTTCCATGTCTGAGTGCATTCCTCATATATATGCTATTATATTTGATTTTTCTTCTGTTAATATGTTTCATGTCAATTTAACTCTTAGTTTGACCAATAGGACCTTGAAAGGGACAGAAATTCTTGCTCCCCAACAAAAGGTTAATGAAAAATATAAAATTTTCTATCAAGGTTCATAGAACCCGCAAAACTAAGAGGGCACTAGACCCCATATTAATAAATTTTGTTCAGGAATGAAGGTAAGGTTCTAACAAAAATCTGCTACTCACATGTGTAAGATCAGTCCATAAACAGTTCTGAAAGGGTTTTTGAAACTTTTCATTAGGCACTGGGACTTTTCATCTAAAGCATTATATTATCAGCAATGTTGTGAATGAAGCCAGAATTTTAGTGACACTGATCTATGCTTGGACCTCAGCTGGGCTTCTTGATAGACCCTTCACCACCAGGGTGTTGTGAAACAATGAAATGATCTAAGTGGAAGTGGCCGGCCTCGTGTGTGCCACATAGCAAGCACTCGGTAAATGTTGGTTTTGTTCTTCTTTCCTTCACCTCTTTCCCCACCAGCAACTGGCCCTTCAAACAGGCTCCTCTCCACCAGATTTTTAAAATGATCATTATCTCACACGCTAGTCTCCATATGCCGGGAGCCAGCCCCAGCAACAGTCAGGGTCCGAGGGTGAGAGAAGGCGTTGGCGCTTTCGAAGTGAGGAGATCAAACTCAAAGATGGTGTAGGGATCTCCTGAAAACACTGTTTTCAAGGATCTTTATTTATAGCAGAGAGTTACATATTTTTTCAGGTGGAAACCATATGAACAAAGAGTTTCTTTAAGTGATCGATCATCAATCTGGAGTGACAATAGTGACAATAGTGTTTTTGAGGGTCTTTCCAAAAACAGGATGTGCTTTGTGCCCTTGAGGGCCTCATACAACAAAACAGGATGTGCCTATTTCTTTGAAGGGTCCATACAATAAAGCAGGATGTGCCTGTTATATCCTAATCTATAGAATGATTGATCACAGGCAGGCATGTCCTGAGCAACAGATGGTTCCTGCAAATCCTTATCTCATTAGAATGTTTTACTTCTCCGTAGCATAGGGAGGTGGATGAGTGGTCACACAAACAAAAGGTTGCAATGTCCCCGACATCCATACACACTCTGGAAACCCATTCCTGCCTCTGGGAGCCCAGGAACAAAGCAGCCCAATTTCTGACTCTATGCCAAGGTCCATGCCCCGACACAAAGGTCAACATTTAGAAGCACAAGTTGAGAGAGTTGCTCATCTGTGGTATCACCAAGATCTCAGTTACCCACCCTGAAGCCAAGAGAGACCAGGAATATGAGGACACAACGTTCTGCTTTCTCCTCCTCAGAGCAGGGCAAATGGCATCTGCTGAGTCTATCTTGTCATGGAGTGCCTTAATTTGGGACTCTGTTTCAGTGGGAGAGTGGATAGTGGTATCATGTGAGGTTTATCTTTCATTCATTCCCTCCTTTATTCAGCCATCACGTTCCGCACATTATCACATGCTAAGCAAACTGCTAGGTCAAAAGAGCAGAACTTAGTACCCATCCTCATGATTTACATCATGAAACCATAGAAAGTTAAAGTTGTAAGGGACCATAAGAATGGTTGAAGTCTAACATCACAGATAAATGGCTTGCTAAAGGTGCCGTGAATTACACAGTAATCAGCCAAAGGTCTCCAGACTCCCAGGAAAATCCTCTTTCCATTGTACCACATGGCTTCTAGTAGGTTCTAATGGTTATTCTTTCCTATGTCATGCTAAATGAAGAAATTATTTTCAAGAGAAAAGATTGATGAATGAGGTACTAGGGGAAGATCAGAAGTAAGTCAGAGGAGTGTTTGGGTAGAACTGCAAAATTTCACAATCCTAACTGGAAATAATCCAGTAGAAAAGATATTCAGAACTTGGTGGGCCTTACAGAAAGTATCTGTCAAGGAAGAAGAGTAGGCACTGTAAACCACTGCAGCTTAACCTAGAATGTACTTGCTTCCTTTGCTATGGTTTTAGAGTCATTCTCTTTAAACAAATAAAGCAGAGTAAATGGGTAACAAATGAAATCCTCCAACAGCCTTGTAAACCCAAGCACCAAAGGCTCAGGGCTTTGCCTTCTTGATAAGCCCTTGGAAAGTCCTAAAAAATGTCATCCAGTTTCTAAGGTGCTCTCCTGCAATATGACAGAATAGAAAATTAGATTCACAGCCTTGCCTTCATTCTATAATGAATTCTTTTCAAAGAAACCAATTGCCTGTGTAAGGCTTTTGGCTCTTTTTTCAGGCAAGGATGGGCTCCATACTGAGTGGTCATAGAAAAAGAACACTGTAAATTCCATGGCATTTGAACTAAGACCTATGTCACCCAGTCTTCACCTGATGTCTAAAAATGTCAGACTTGATATGTTTTAATGAACAACATATTGTTCCTACAAGAAAGAACACGATGTTAAATTAGCTCTGTATGGAAGATTCCTAATATTTCTAGCCAAGGTGCCATCAGCTCACTGACAGGTTTAGGAACCCTAGAATGCCAGGACTGGCCATGGTTTCCCAGTGCTTTACCCATGGTGAACCTTTACTGAGTTAACTTTTGTAGAGACAGATCCCTAAATCATAGAAAAACCAGCTGGTCCATAATTTGGTAAAGATCATGTTGTGTGATAATTCTGGGGGGGTGATTTCATAGCCCTACAGAATAAACAGTTTCTGGCTGTGGAGAGAACAGATTTCCATTAAGGTGAAGTAGTCCTGGGCTGGGAACCAGAAGTTCTAGATTGAAGGCACAACTTGATCATAAATTATAGAAAATTTTGTCTCTTTCACTCTGCTGTTTCTCACCCATAGGGTGAGGAGCTACACTGTCCTACTTTCACACATAGGACTGTGCCTGGCACACAAAAATTCCCAGTAAATGTCTGTTGAAAGTACAAATAAATCTCCAAGGGTCAGGGGCACCTGGGTGGCTCAGCTGGTTAAGCGCCTGCCTTGGGCTCAAGGGTCATGATCCTAGCTAGGTTCCTGGGATCGAGCCCCGAGTCAGGCTTCCTGCTCAGCAGCAAGTCTGCTTCTCCTTTTTCCTCTTCCTCTGTGCTCTCTCTCAAATAAGTACAGAAATAAAATCTTTAAAAAAAAAAAAGTATCCAAGAGGTATTGAATCAAGGTGGTTATAAGTGTGGCCTTCACCGTGTAATCATGGGTAAGATGTTAGACCTCGCTACGCCTGTTTCCCCCTCTATAAAATTAGGACGAGAATGTTAACATCATAACTCTAACAATAATTACTCTGAGAAAGGTTTTATTTTAAAAAAATGAAGTTAGCTTAATGTAAACCCCCATTTACTAATTATCATTCTACTTGCTATGGGGCAGAGAGAAAATAAACTTGAGCTTCCAGAGGAAACCTTGCATGATTGATTGCCTTTAGGCATGAATAATCCCTGCAGGGGATTATTGATGAAGGTTTTGTCCCTAGAGACTGAAGAGCCATTCTTGCAGTTCCTGGCTTCTTCCTGTGCAAGAGACTTTCTGGCTCAGGATGGACAAGCACTTCTTGATGGTTTTCTTCCTTTTCTGCTTCATTGTAGGTGAGTCACAGACCTGAGACGGGGTCTCCAGAGACAGGATGTAGGGAGCCCCTGGAAACTCTGCATGTACTGTAGGTACCCAGGGAGGGCTGAGTCTTGACCACATTTATGCGGGAGGGGAAGCCATTCTTCAGAATGCTCCTGTCTTGTGGGCCATCTTCTCTGACCTTCTCAACATTCTGCCTTCCTCGCCAAGGGCTCAAGCCTCTGTGTCTGCCCCTTCATACTCTTTCTCCATTCTGCCTCTACCATTCCTCCTAATTCAAAAGCCTGACAAGATTTTCCTGAGGACATCCTTCCATTCATAAATCTGTATCGCATTTGGTGACAGAGCTGGTCAGTGTATAATGGATAATTTTGTAGTTTGTTTTGGTGCCAATGGTTTTTGATACCCTTATCAGGGACTTTATATGAAAACAAATGATTGCAGGAGAGGAAATACTGGATGCTCTAGAATCAGATTTTTAAAAAAATGCTGCTCTGTACCTTTGGTTGCTCATCTGAGAAATGGGGAAATACTTACAAAGCTTTTGCAACAGTTAAATCTACAAAGTGAGAGAACATGGCCCAAATGAAATGCTCAATAAATGCTACTTTCTTTTCACATTTAGGTGCACCAGGAAGCGGTTTTTTTGCTTGTTTCTTTTATTAAGGCTGTGTTTCGATTAGCTCACCCCCCATTACCACACATCACTATGTCTTAATTCATGAGGACTTTACATAGATTCAGTTTGAAGTTCAAAATTACAGAGTATATTACCTAACAATATCTAAGCTAACCTTATGATTAGCTTAAATTAGCAGGAAATGTTGCAACATAGCTTGGGTAAAATATTTTATTTATCTTTATTGTGTTATGTTAGTCACCATACAGTACGTAGTTAGTTTTTGATGTAGTGTTCATGATTCATTGTTTGCATATAACACTCAGTGCCCCATGCAATCCCTGCCCTCCTTAATTTGGGTAAAATATTTTATTTTTAAAATTTTATTTATTTATTTTAAAGACTTTATTTGACAGAAACACAGCAAGAGAGGGAACACAAGCAGGAGGGGGTGAGAGCGGGAGAAGCAGGCCTCCTCCAAATGGGAAGCCCAATGTGGGGCTTGATGCCGGGCTTGATCTCAGGACCCTGGGATCAGGAGCCAAGCTGAAGGCAGATGCTTAAGGACTGACCCACCCCAGCACCCCCTCGGTAAAATAGTTTAAAGCACTCACCCTCATTGTTACACCCCTGCCTATCTACAGTGCTGTCAGATAGGCTAGGCCATCATTAATAGAACCATTTTAAAGCTAGAAAAATCAATGCCATGGAGGCTAAACCATTGCTCTATGTTACTCTGGTTAAAAGGGCTGAAATAGGGGCACCTGGCTGGCTCAGAGGGTTAAGCCTCTGCCTTGTGCTCAGGTCATGATCTCAGGGTCCTGGGATTGAGCTCCACATTACGCTCTCTGCTCAGCAGGGAGCCTGCTTCCAGCCTCTTTCTCTGCCTGCCTCTATTTGTGATCTCTCTCTCTGTCAGATAAATTAAAAAAAAAAATCTTTTTTTTTTTTTTAAAAAAAGGCTGAAATAGGGACTAGAAGAATCCTTTTCTTTTCACAACAGCATTTCCCTGGGATATGAAGTTGGTAAGAGTTCCCAATACTTTACTACATGCTCTTCTACCCACCCCCAGGTATTCACCCACCTCTTGCACACTCAGGTCTAGATAATTCCAGCTCCTTCGAAAAGTCCCCTTCGTCTCACTCACAGCAGCTCTCCGCTCTCCAGGAGCGACACCACTGAAGTGTATGACGTGCCACCTTCGCACACGGACAGATCGCTGTAGAAGAGGCTTTGGTGTTTGTGTTGCTCAGAAGTTCGAGTCATGCATGACTTTAAAGATCTTCCAGGGTGAGTTACAGGGTCAGGGGAGGTACTGTTAGATTCTTGGAACATTCGTGGGAGAATGTTAGCAATTTCCTATCTCAACTCAGGTGAATCCAGGAGAGGAACCAAAGAGCAGAATGCCCTTGAGCTCAGGTCCCTGTGCATGCAGATAGAAGAGGATGGAGGAAGATGAAACAGGAAGAAGAAGAGAGGGGTTCTATAGTCCCAATAAAACTGACCAAACAGATCTGAACTCAAAAACACTAAAGCACTAGTTGCAAATCTTCTACCAGGAATAGGAATGAAGCAGCTATAGAGAATCGAGGGTTATTAGGGACCTCAGGCAAACAACCATAAAGGGGGGCAGTGATTTCTATGTCTCCCTGCCTCTGTCCTTTTGGCAGGTATAAGCTGTGAAGCCATCCCCTAACCTACCCGAATGCCTAATTAAATTTTCAGAGAGGACTAGTGCCAGGTTTGACCTGTCTTCTTTTTTTTTTTTTTAAAGATTTTATTTATTTGACAGAGAGAAACACAGCTAGAGAGGGAACACAAGCAGGGGGAGTGAGAGAGGGAGAAGCAGGCTTCCCGCCGAGCAGGAAGCCCGATATGGGGCTCGATCCCGGGTCTCCGGGATCATGACCTGAGCCGAAGGCAGTGGCTTAACCAACTGAGCCACCCAGGCGCCGCCTTGACCTGTCTTTACAGAACCTAGACCACTGGGTTATTTTCTATGTTCTTTCTTATTACAGATAACATTCTGCAGTTATCCTATATGGTGTGTCAGAAATTCTGCAGAGACTTGACCTTTGATCTCAACAATCGGACTTATGTTCATAAATGTTGCAAGCACAATTTTTGTAACCTCAAAATCTAAAACACTGGCCCTGCGGAGGTCTCACTTTAAAATGTTGCCGATGTTTCTCCCCTTTCATGTTCTGCGTGCCCTTGTTTGTCTGCCTTGTCTATCTTAGATGTACCGTAGCCCTCTTCCCTTCTGTGTCATCCTTCTTGGTGCCTCTGGCTTGGTTCTACCTCAGTCAGAGGATAACAATACTGAACAACAGATTTCTCCCATGACAGGGAATGGCATTTCTGTACTCCCAAGAAGCATGCCCCAAGAGGTTCAGTACAGCAAAATTTAAAACATGACTGTTCCCATGGGGCACCTGGGTGGCTCAGTTGGTTAGGCAACTGCCTTCGGCTCAGGTCATGATCCTGGAGATCCAGGATCGAGCCCCGCATCGGGCTCCCCGCTCGGCGGGAAGCCTGCTTCTCCCTCTCTCGTTCCCCCTGCTTGTGTTCCCTCTCTGGCTGTGTTTCTCTCTGTCAAATAAATAAAATCTTAAAAACAAAACAAAACAAAAAAAACATGGCTGTTAAAAAAAAAAAAACAAAAAAAAAATGACTGTTCCCAAACCTTATGATTAGCTTAAATTAGTTGAGGTGCACTAGAAGCACTTCTGCTGAAAGTTCACAAATATTTGAATCTAAAACTCCCATTTATTGTTTACTATAATTAAGCAGAAATTGTAGCAAAATGAATGGTGGATACCTGAGATCTTCCTCTATGGACACATTATTTTCCCAAGTGGACAGTGTTCACTTCAAACTCAGTTATGATTTTCTTGGCCTTTGCAGAGTAGGTCCACATACAATGTTAGTACAGATCAGAAAATAAGGAAATTCCTGCCTCTGTGATAGTCACGGCTCAAACACGGCCACTTGTAGGTCTGTCAAGATGTACACTCGAGATACATCACAACTTTCCCTCCTTCTCCCTCATCTCCGAATCTTTCTCTGTTCCTTTCTTTTGCTATCCACTTTCACTATCACCGCCCCAGTAACCCACACCATTGCTGTACACATTCTCCCTCTCTGAATACCCAAGTCACTTTATGGATTCTTTTTGTGACATTCTCTTAATGAAACTTTTCTGTTTGTCTTATTTGTCCCAGTATGTTACAAATCACAGCAAGAACAGATCCTGTGTCTTATTCTTTTCTGCCGCCTTCAGCTGGCCAGGGAAAGTCTATTGTGTTTCATTGAATGGCCAGTAATGTTGATGAAATTCTTCTTGTGCATCTGTTTAGCTTACAGGACTTACAATGCTTTTATGCTTTTTCTGGCTGCATACCTATTTTCTTGAGTGTACTAGTAATCTCCACTCCCTGCCAAAAAAAAAAAGAACGATACTATGTGTTTTCCTTGAAGGGATTACCCAAAAGACATTTCTTTTTATGGGACCCTTGGGTATTCAAACACCTTTAAAGATGTTTTAAAATTTGACAGAGAGAGAGAGCAAAAGAGCAATCGAATACAAGTAGCAGAAGGGGCAGGGGAGGGGGGGAAGCAGGTTCTCCACAAGGAGGAAGCCTGACGTGGGGTTTGATTCCAGGACTCTGGGATCACGACTTGAGCCAAAGGCAGATGCTTAACTGACTGAGCCACCTCAGCACCCCAGTATTCAAATATCTTAGCCAACAACTTATTTTTAAAGATTTTATTATTTATTTAATTGTCAGAGAGAGAGAGAGAGAGAGAGAGAGCGCGCACAAGCAGGGGAATGGCAGGCAGAGGGAAAAGCACAGGCTTCCTGCTGAGCAGGGAGCCCAATGAAGGGCCTAATTCTAGGACCCTGAGATCATGACCTGAGCCAAAGGCAGATGCTTAATGACTGAGCCACCCAGGTGCCCCCACCAACAATTATTTTTGATGAGATTCTTCCAAAACTCATTAGCTAATCTTACGTCAAAATTCACAATCAGTACTACCGTTATAAAATAGAAGTTTAAGTTTAGAAGGGGTAATCTGACCCAATTCTATTGGAAATATTCAGAGGCATAGGTTTTCCTAATTTTAAGGATGTCAAGATTGATCACATAGATATATTTGTTCTCAGATTTATTTTATATAATATAAAGTTTCCCTTCAATCTTTTATCTGACAGCTTTAGCCTCCATTGATTATTATTAACTAGATCCAATATTCATTATGAGTTGAAATATAATTACTTTATCTTCCCTTTTTTTTAGAGAAGTGGGAGGGGCAGGGGGAGAGAGAGACTCTATGCAGGTTACACATCCAGCAAAGAGCCCAGTGTGGGATTCCATCTCACAACTCTGAGACCATGACCTGAGCTAAAATCAAGAGTTGGATGCTTAAACAAATCAGTCACCCAGGCACCCCTAATTACTTTATCTTCTTAACTGAAGTATAATTCATATATAATAAAATAAATATATGTTAAGTGTATGGTTTGATGTGATTTGAGAAATATATAAACCTATATAACCACCATCTCACATAAAACACAGAACATTTCCATTAATCCAATAAGTAACCACCCACTCTCAAAGTCATTGTTCTTCTATCACCATAGTATAATTTTACCTGTCCTTGAATTTATGAACTTGAACAAATGAAAGTATACACAAAAACTACTCTTTGAACAAACTCAAACTAGATTATAAGTTAAATATGAAAAGTACACAATAAAACCAGAAGAAAGCATAGCATGCATTTATAACTTTGGAAGAGGCAAAGGTTACTTACTTAAACATAACCAAAAAAGTTTTTTTTTAATTTTAGAAAAATGATAAATTAGACCACATTAAAATCAATGATGTCTGGGCGCCTGGGTGGCTCAGTTGTTAAACGTCTGCCTTTGGCTCAGGTCATGATCCCAGGACCCTGGGATTGAGCCCCACATTGGTCTCCCTACTCAGTAGGAGGCCGGCTTCTTCCTCTCCCACTCTCCCTGCTTGTGCTCCCTCTCTCACTGTATCTCTGTCAAATAAATAAACAAAAGCTTAAAAAATAAAATTAAAATTAAATTAATGATGTCTGTTCATCAAAATGCATCTCTGAAAGAATAAAAGGGCAAGTTAAAGACTTAGAGGAGATATTTACAATACTTGTATCTTCTATAGAACTTTTATCCAGAACATAAAAGTAATTCTTACAAAAAGCTGAGGGACTTTATCACCACTAGACCTGCCTTGTAAGAAATGCTGAAAGAAGCTCTTCAGGCTGAAATGAAAAGATGCTAATGGCATCTTTGGATGGCATCAATGGCATAAAAACATACAAAAATACACAACACACTGCTATAGGTTAATATTAATAATAATAACAACAATTAATAGACCATCAGAAAACTGTAATAGGGTGGTGTGTTACCACTTAACTATAGTACAAAGGGCAAAGGGAAGAGCATTCATATAATTGTAGCTACTATAATTTATTAATAATATACAAAATAAAAAGGGGTAAATAATAACATCAAAATAAAAAAGGGGGAGAAAAAGAGTGGGGCTTTTGCAGACAATCAAAGGTAAGCTGCTATCAGCTTAAACTGGATTGTTTAATCTACTTGACATTTGATCTCAACAATCAGACTTATGTGCAAAAATCATGCAAATACAATTACTGTAACTTCAATAAGACTCAAGCACAAAGCAAAAGTCTATAGTAGAAACACAAAAGCTAAATAAAGGGGAGACAGAACAAACAACCAAGGAAAATTGCCAATTTACAAATATAGGAAGAGACAGAGGGGAAAAGGAATAATATAAATACAAAACAACCAGAAAACAATAAGATAGCATTAGTAAGTCCTTACAAATCAATTAGAACTTGAAATGTAAATGAATTGAATTCCCCAGTCAAAAGACATAGAGTGGCTGAATGGATAAAACAAGACCCAATTATATGCCATCTACAATAATAGACTCTTTTCAGTTCTAAGGACACACATTGGTTCAAAGCAAGGCATGGAAAAAGATACTCCATAGAAGTGGAAAGGAGGGTAGCTATACTTTTAATCACACAAAACAGACTTTAAACCAAAAACAGTAATAAGGGACAAAGAAGGTCAATACATAATGATAAAAGAGTCAATTCATCAAGAAGATACAATAATTATAAATACATACAGTCCTAACACTGGAGCATCTAAATGTATTAAGCAAATACTAACAAATTCAAGGAGAAATAGACAATGATACAATAGAATCAGAGGACTTTAATACTCCATTTTCAGCAATGAATAGATCATCCAGACAGAAAATCAACAGGTAAACAATGGACTTAAACAATACATAGATGAAATGGACCTAAAAGACATTTATAGAACATTCTATCCAACAGAAAGAAAGTATACATTCTTCTCAAGTGCACATGGAACATTCCCCAGGATAGACCATATGACAGGACAGAAAACAAGTCTTAGCAAATTTAAGGAGATTGAAATCATACCAAGTATGTTCTGACCACAATGGTATGAAACCAGAAATCAAAAATAAGATGAAATTGAAAAATCTACAAACATAAGAAAAGAAACATTCCAGAATAACCAATGGCTCAAAGAAAAAGGCAAAAGAAAAATTAATAAGCTGAGAGTTAGCAGAAGCAAAGAAACAGCAAAGATCAGAATAGAAATAAATGAAACAGAGATAAGAAAAACAATCTTAAACTCACAAGAACTAAGAGTTGGTTTTTCAAAAACATAAACTAATTGACAAACCATTAGCTAGACAAAGAAAAAAAAGATTTAAATAATAAAATCAGAAATGAAAGAGGAGACATTACACTGATAACACAAAAATAACAAGAATTATTAAAAAAAAAACTAAGAACAATCATATGTCAACTGGTGAACCTAGGAGAAATGGATCAATTTCTAGAAACATTACAGCCTAGCAAGTTTGAATCAGGAAGAATCTGAATAGACCAATCATGAATAAAGAGATTGAGTCAGTAATCAAAATCCTTGAAACACAGAAACCCCAGGATCACATGGCATCACCAGCAAACTCTATCAAACATTTAAGAAAGAATAATGTCAATCCTCAAACTCTCTCAAAAAATTAAAACTGAGGGAACATTTCCAAATTCATTTTACAAGGTCAACATTACCCTAATACTAAAAAGAGATAAAAACACTAATAGAAAGGAAAACCAATATCCCAGTCAATATAAAAATTCTCAACAAAATATTAGCAAACTAAATTCAACAGTACATTGAAAGGACTAATCATTATAACCAAATGGAATTTATGCCTTAGATACAAGGATGGCTGAACACTATGCACATCAATAAATCTTATATACCAAATTGTTGAATGAAAGATTAAAATCCTCCAATCATCTCAACAGATACAGAATCAGCATCTGACAACAGAACTTCATGAGAAAAAAATCAACAAAGTGGTTATAGAAGGAACAAACATCAGCATAATAAAAGCCATATATGATAAGCCCCCAGCTAACATTATACATACAGTGAAAAATTGAAAGCTTTCCCTCTATGATCAGGAACAAGACAATGGTGTCTACTCTCACCACTCTTACCCAAGATATTCTGGAAGTTCTAATCAGATAAATTAGGCAAGAAAAAGAAATAAAAGATCAGAAAGGAAGAAGTAAAATTATCATTATTTGCAGATGATGTAAACATATATATAGAATACTCTAAAGGCATAACCAAAAAGCTATTGGGAGTAAGCAAAAAATTCAGTAGAGTTAAGGATATAAAATCAACACACAAATATTACTTGCAGTTGTACACTAACAACATCTGAAAAAGAAATAAAGGCAACTATTTCATTCATAATAGCATCAAAACAAACAAAAATAGAAATACATTTAAGGAAGAAAGTGAAAAATCTGTACAATGAAAACTATAAGACACTGATGAATAAAACTGAAGACATAAACAAATGGAAAGGTATCCCATGTTCATGAATTAGAATTAATATTGTTAAAATGTCCATATATCCAGAGCCATCTACAGATTCAACACAATTCCTATCAAATGCCAATGCCATTTTTTAAAGAAATAGAAAATCAATACTAAAATTTGTATGGACCCACAAAAGACCCCAAACAGCCAAACCAAACATGAGAAAGAAGAACGAAGCTAGAGGCATTACATTTCTTGCTATCAAGTTATACCATAAAACTAAACATTTAAAACAGTATGGTACTGGCATAAAAACAGCGGACTACACTAACAGAACAGAATAGAGAGCCCAGAACTAAACTCCTATATTTATGGCCAATTGATATTTGGCAAGGGAGTCAAGAACACTCAGTGGAAAAAAGGGTAGTCTCTCCAACAAATGATTTTGGAAAAAGTGGATAACTAGACATAGAAAAATGAAACTGGATCCCTATCTTCCACCATTCACAAAAATTAGGTCAACATGTATTAAAGACTTAAACATAAGACCCAATACTGCAGAATACCTGAAAGGTGCTCAAGTGGCATAGTGGGGTAGAATCCTAGGTGGGACAGTGTGGTCTCAGGATACTCAAGGTCACAAGAAGACTGGGGGTGTCTGAGCTGGCAGAGTTCCCAGGCACTGGACTGGGGAAACTGGCGGCAACAGGGAGCTCAGGAGTGGGCTCTCAGCTCACCATGAGATGTATCATGAAGCAGGGCATGTCAGGTGACTGCTCTCCAAGAGGCCCAGCAAGGGGCAGACCATTGAGATCCCCATTCCTCCCCCAGGAGGAGCCATGGCAGGTATGCGCTGCAGAGTCTGCCGGGTTTGGAGACTCAAAATGGGTTCCCACATCTGAGATATAAATGCTCAGTCACAGGCTGAGTGAGCACACAGTGTAGATGGAGGACCAGGGAAGCAGAAATGATTGACTGCATTTCCCTGAATGCAGGCTGGGGAGTGGGGCCTCAAGTTCTTGGCTCTGGGACTGAAGATTGGGAGGTCATCATTTTCATTTTTATCTTCTAAAGCTGTGGGAAAAGCCTTCAGGTAATAAAAGCTACATAGAGCAATCCTGAGCAGATTAGTTAGCCTGGCCTCCTGGCAAAGGCAGTGCAATTCCACCTGGGGCAAAGACACTTGAGAATCAAAGCAAAATGTCCCTCCCCCAGAAGATCAGCAAGAACATGTGGCCAAGACCAAGTTTACTGCTCAATGAGAACTTTAAAACTCCAGGGCTAGGGGAATATAGCGTATAGAATTCATGGTTTCCCCCCCACAATTCTTTAGTCTTCCAATTTTAATTTTTTCTCTTTCCTTTTCCAACCTATTTCTTATTTTATCAACTCTTTTTAAAAAATCTTTTTTAATTTTCATTTTTACAGCTACACTCTGTCCTTTCATTGTGTTTGATTTTATTTTTGTATATATATAGGTTTTTTCCTTCTTTACAATTTTGGGATGCAGTTTCTTTTAACAAACAGACCAATATACACCCAGAATCTAGTGTATGGCTCTGTTTTCTTCACCTGTCCAATCATATTCTCTCTCCTTTCTTTCTTTTTTTTTTTTTGTTAAACTCTTTTTAATTTTTACATTCTATCCTTTCAATGTATTTAATTTTATTTTTGAATATATATGTTTTTCTTTCTTTACAACTTTGAGATGTAGTTTCTTCTAATAAACCAACCAAAATACACTCAGGATATAGTGTATTTCTCTGTTCTGTTCACCTGTCAGATTATATTCTCTCTCTCTTTTTAATTTGTTTTTTGTTTCTTGCTTGCTTGTTTTGGGTCTCTTCTGCTTTGTTTAGTGTATATGTCTCAGGAGTTCTTTTTGCCATTTTAGTATTTTGTTCTCTTGTTTATCTTTTCTCTTCTGGACAAGATGAAAAAACTCACCTCAAAAAAGAGAACAAGAGACAGTACTGACTGCCAGGGACCTAATCACTATGGCTATAAATAAGATGTTGGACTAGAGTTCAGAATAATGACTATAAAGATATTGTCTGGGCTTGAAAAAAGTATAGAAGACACTAAAGAATCCCTTTCTGGAGAAATAAAAGAACTAAACATCTAATCAAGTTGAAATAATAAATGCTATTAGTGAGATGCAATAAAAATGGAGGCTCTAACTGCTAGAATAAGGCAGAAGAGAGAATTAGTGATATGGAAGACAAAATGATCAAGAATAAAGAAGCTGAAGCTGAGAAAAAGAGAGATAAACAACTACTGGATCATGAGGGAAGAATTTGGGAGACAAGTGAAACCACAAAGTGAACCAATATCAGAATAATCCAAGAAGAAGAGGAAAGAGTGAGAGAGGGGCAGAAGTGAGCAAATTACAGCAGAGAACTTCCCTAACCTGGGGAAAGAAACAGCCAATCAAGTACAGGAGGCATAACCCCCCCCCTCAAAATCAATAATAAAATAAATAAATAAAAATAAAATAGGTCACTAAAATATAGGTCAATATTTTTAAATTGTTTTAACCCATAAAAATAAAAATAGGTCAACACCCTGATATATAATAGTGAAATTTGACAAATCTCAGATTCAAAGAAAAATCCTGAAAGCAGCTCAGGACAAGAGGTCTATAGCCTACAAGGGTAGAAACTTTAGACTTGCAGCACACCTATCCACAGAGACTTGGCAAACCAAAAAGGATTGGTATGATACATTCAGGGTGCTGAATGAGAAAACTATGCAGCCAAGTGTACTTTATTCAGCTAGGATATCTTTCAAAATAGGAGAGATAAAAATCTTCCATGACAAACAGAAACTAAAAGAATTTGTGATCACTAAACCAGACCCACAAGAAATATTAAAAGTGGTCCTTTAAGCAAAAAGAGAACCCAGAAGTAACATAGACCAGAAAGGAACATAGAAAATACACAGAAATATTAACTTTATAGATAATACAAAGGCACTATATGAATTTAGTTTAGACACTATATGAATTCAATAGTTATTCTGAACGTAAATGGGTTAAACGTCCAATCAAAAGACACAGGGTATCAGATTGGATTATAAAAAGGCAAGACCCATTGAAGTGATGTCTGCAAGAGATTCATTTTCAACAAAAAGACACCTCTAGATTTAAAGTGAGGGGGTGGAAAACCATTTATCATGCTAATGGACATCAAAAGAAAGCTGGGGTATCAATCCTTATATCAGACAAATTAGATTTTAAACCAAAGACTGTACTAAGAGATGAGGAAGGACATTATATCATACTTAAAGGATCTATCCAACAAGAAGATCTAACAGTTATAAATATTTATGCCCCTAACATGGGAGTAGCCAATTAATAACAAAATTAAAGAAACACAACGGTAATAATGCAATAATAGCAGGGGACTTTAACAGCTCACTCACTGCAATGGACAGATCATCTAAGAAAATCAACAAGGAAATAAGGGCTTTGAATGACCGGATGGACGTCACAGATATATTCAGACCATTAAAGAATACATTTTTCTCAACTGCACATGCAACATTTTCCAGAAGAGATCACATCCTGAGTCACAAATCAGGTCTCAAGTGGTACCAAAAACTTGGATCATTCCCTACATATTTTCAGACCAAGTGCTTTGAAACTGGAACTCAATCACAAGAGGCAATTTTGAAAGAACTCAACTACATGGAGGCTAAAGAGAATCCTACTAAAGAATGAATGGGTCAACTAGGAAATTAAAAAAGAATTTAAAAAATTCACGGAAACAAATGAAAATGAAAACACAACAGTTCAAATCCTTTGAGATGCAGCAAAGGCGGCCCTAAGAAGGAGGTATGCAGCAACACAAGCCTCTCTCAAGAAACGAGAAAGGTCTCAAATACACAACTTAACCCTACACCTAAAGGAGCTGGAGAGAGAACAGCAAGTAAAGCCTAAACCCAGCAGGAGAAGAGAATTAATAAAGATTAGAGAAGAAACCAATGAAATAGAAACCAAAAGAACAGTAGAACAGATCAACGAAATGAGCTGGTTCTGTGAAAGAATTAATAAGATTGATAACCTCTGGCTAGACTTATCAAAAAGAAAAGAGAAAGGACTCAAATTAATAAAATCATGAATGAAAGAGAAGACATCACAAACATCACCAAAGAAATACAATTATAATACCATATTATGAGGAACTATAGGCCAATAAATTAGGCAATGTGGAAGAAATGGATGCATTCCTAGAGATGCATAAACTACCAAAACTGAAACAGGAAGAAATAGGAAACCTGAACAGATCCATAACTAGCAAGGAAACTGAAGCAGTAATAAAAATCTCCCAAAAAACAAGAGTCCAGGGCTAGATGGCTTCCAGGGGAATTTCACTAAACACTTAAAGAAAAATTAATCCCTATTCTTCTGAAGCTGTTTAAAAAAAAACAGGAATGGAAGGAAAACTTACAAATTCTTTCTATGAAGCCAGCATTACCTTGGCCCCAAAACCAGGGGGAAAAAACACCCAAAGAGAGAATTACAGACCAATATCCCTGATGAACATGGATGCAAAAATTCTCACCAAGATACTAGCCAATAGGACCCAAGAGTACATTAAAAGAATCATTCACCATTACCAACTGCAATTTAATCCTGGGCTGCGAGGGTGGTTCAACATCCACAAATCAATCAATGTGATATACTACATTAATAAAAAAAGGACAAGAACCACATGATCCTCTCAGTAGATGCAGAAAAAGCATTTAACAACACACAGTATGTTTTCTTGATTAAAACTCTTCATAGAGGGAACATACCTCAGTATCCTAAAAGCCATCTATGAAAAGCCCACAGCAAATCATTCTCAATGGGGAAAAACTGAGAGCTTTTCCCCTAAGGTCAGTAACATGACAGGGATGCCTACTTTCACCATTGCTGTTCAACAAAGTATTAAAAATCAGACAACAAAAAGAAATAAAAGAATTGGCAAAGAAGTCAACCTCTCACTCTTCAAAGATAACATCATTGTCTATTTGGAAAACCCAAATACTCCACCCCAAAATTGCTAGAACTCATCCAGGAATTCAGCAAAGTGGCAGGATATAAAACTAATGTACAGAAATCAGTTGCTTTTCTATACACTAACAATGAGACAGAAATAAGAGAAATTAAAGACTCTAGCTCATTTACAATTGCACCAAAACCCATAAGATAAGTACAAATAAACCTAACCAAAGAGGCAAAGGATCTGAAAAACCTTAGAACACTCATGAAAGAAATTGAGGAAAACATGAAGAAATGGAAAAACGTTCCATGCTCATGGACTGGAAGAACAAATACTGTTAAAATGTCTATGGTATGTACAGCATTCAATGCAATACCTATCAAAATACAATCAACTTCTTCACAGAGCTGGAACAAATAATCCTAAAATTTTTATGGAATCAGAAAAGACCCTGAATAGCCAAAGGAATGTTGAAAAAGAAAAGCAAAGCTGGTGGCATCATAATTCCAAATGTCAAGCTCTATTACAAAGCTGTAATCATCAAGACAGTATGGTACTGGCACATCCTAGTATCACAGACCAAAGACAGACACATAGACCAATGGAACAGAATAGAGAACCCAGAAATGGACCCTCAACTCTACAGTCAACTAATCTTTGACAAAGTAGGAAAGAATATCCAATGGAAAAAAGACCATCTCTTCAACACATGGTGTTGGAAAAATTGGACAGGCACATGTAGAAGCATAAAACTGGACCATTTCCCTACACCATGCACAAAAATAGACTCAAAATGGATGAAAGACCTCAATGTGAGACAGGAATCCATCAGAATCCTAAAGGACAACACAGGCAGCCTTGTGACCTTGGCCACAGCAACTTTTTGCTAGACACAACTCCAAAGGCAAGGGAAACGAAGGCAAAAATGAACTATTGGGACTTCATCAAGATAAAAAAGCTTTTGCACAACAAAGGAAACAGTCAACACAACCAAAAGAAAACCGATAGAATGGGAGAAGATATTTGCAAATGTCTTTTCAGATAAAGGGATACTATCCACAATCTGTAAAGAACTTTGATCAAACTCAACATCAAAAGAACAAAAAATCCAATTAAGAAATGGGCAGAAGACATGGACAGACATTTCTCCAAAGCAGACATCCAAATGGCCAACAGACACATGAAAAAATGCTCCGCATCACTTGGCAACAGGGAAATACAAATCAAAACCACAGTGAGATACCACCTCACACAAGTCAGAATGGCTAAAAGTAACAAGTCAGAAATGGCAGATGTTGGGGAGGATGAAGAGAAAGGGGAACCCTCTTACACTACTCGTGGGAATGCAACCTGGTGCAGCCACTCTGGAAAACAGCATGGGGGTTCCCCAGAAAGTTGAAAATAGAGCTACCCTGCGACCTGGCAGATGCACTACTGGGTATTTACCCCAAAGGTACAAAGGTAGTGATCCGAAGGGGCACATGAACCCCAATGTTTATAGCAGCAATGTTCACAATAGCCAAACTATGGAAAGAGCTCAGATGTCCATCGACAGATGAATGGACAAAGAAGACGTGGTATACATACAACAGAATACTACTCAGCTACCATAAAATTGAAATCTTGGCATTTTCAACAAAGTACGTGGAACTTGATGGTATTATGCTAAGCAAAATAAGTCAATCTTGGGGCACGTGGGTGGCTCAGTTGGTTGGGCGACTGCCTTCGGCTCAGGTCATGATCCTGGAGACCCAGGATCGAGTCCCACATCGGGCTCCCTGCTCGGCAGGAGGCCTGCTTCTCCCTCTCTCACTCCCCCTGCTTGTGTTCCCTCTCTGGTTATGTTTCTCTCTGTCAAATAAATAAAATCTTTAAAAAAAAAAAGTCAATCAGAGAAAGACAATTATTATATGATCTCACTCATAACATGGAATTTAAGAAGGAAAACAGAGGATCATCCAAGAAGAAAGAAAAAAATAAAAGAAGATGAAATCAGAGGAGGAGACAACTATAAGAGATTCTTAATCATAGGAAACAAACTGAGGGTTGCTGGAGGGGAGAGGAGTGGAGGCATGAGGAAACTAAACTGGGTGATAGACATTAAGGAGGGCTTGTGATGTAATGAGCATGGGGTATTATATAAAACTGATGAATCACTGACTTCTACCTCAGAAACTAATAATACAGTATATGTTAATGGAATTTAAATTTCTAAAAAATGAGAAGAAAAAATAAAATTGATCCACTGGAAAACAATAATTATATGAAAAAATTCAAATGATGTAACTGGAATTAAGAATATTAAATAAGATCCTATGGTTTACTCACCCATATAATGCTTCACTTACCTATTTTAATTAGTTTTAAAATAATTTAAATTTAACAAAGGGAGACAATAGAATTGCTATAAGTGGATAAAATAATTTTTAAGTGTTAGAAAAATAAAAACAAGGTTTTTCTTAAAAAAAAGAAAAGAAAAAAAGAAAAAAGGAACAAAAATATAAAATGAATAGGTAACTTAAAAAATGGGAGAAAACATTTTAAGCCAAATAACAATATCCAAAATCTACAAAGAACTCATATAATTCAATAAGAATAAAACAACTTCTGGTATCTATTGAGCACCTAATACATGCCAGGCAAATAATATACAATCTCATTTCTTTCTTGCAACAACTTAGTAAAGAAGATGCTAGCATTTTTATTTCATAAATAGGAAACTGGGCTTCTGAGATGTTAGAGTAGTCCAGGGCCATTTGGTGAGATAGGAACCGAACTTAGGTGATTCATATTGGGATCTCTGGGCTCAAAACACATCACTGTCTCCATGCATTCATAAGAAAAGAAAAAAGAAAATCCAACCAAAAATGCGCATAACTAAATAGACGTTTTTCCACAGAAGACTTCCAATGGCCAACAGGTACATGAAAGGATGTTCAACATCACTAATCATCAAATAAATCTAAACTACAATGAGATATCACCTCATACCTGTTAAAATGGCTATCATCAAGAAAAATACAGATAATAAGGTTGAGAGTGTGGAGAAAAAAAGGGAACTCTTGGGCACTGTTGGTAGGACTGTAAACTGGTACAGCTACTATGGAAAACAACCTGGAAGTCTTTAAAAATTTGAAAACAGAATAACCATAGGGTCCAGCAATTTTACTCTTGGGTATATATCCAAAAGAAATGAAAATAGGATATCAAAGAAATATATGCACTCCTATGTTTATTGCAGTATTATTTCTAATAGCTAAGCTATGAAGACAACTTGTGTTCCTCAACAAATTAATGGAAAAATAAGAGATGTGATTACCATTCCCTCTGCCCCCGGAATATTGTTAGCCATGATAAAGAAGGAAATTCTGCCACCTGTCAACAGGATGAAACTTTTTTCATTTTCAAAATTAAAAAACATATATATTGTACGTATTTATTTGACACAGAGAAGGAGAGAGCATGAGCCAGGGGGAGAGACAAAGGGAGAAGCGGATTCCCCGCTGAACAACCCTGTGATCATGACCTGAGCCAAAGGCAGATGCTTAACTGACTGAGCCACACAGGCGTCCCAACAGGATGAAACTCGATGGCATTTTGTGAAATAAATTAGACAGAGAAAGACATATGTTGAATGATCTCACATGTGGAATCTAAAAATGCCAAACTAGTAAGAATAGAGAGTAAAAAAAGTGGTTGTCAGGGTCTAGGGGGTGGCTGAATTGAGGAGATGCTGTTTAAAGATACAAACATGCAATCAGTAAATAAATAAATCCAGGACATCTAATGCAAAATTAGTAATTTCACTGATTACAGACAATACTGTATTATAAGCTTTAATGTTGCTAAGAAACTAGATCTTAATTATTCCTACCACACACACACAAAAAAATAAAACGTGACATTATGGTGTTAGCTAAAGCATCCATGGCAATTACATTGTAATATATAAATGTATCAAACTGACACATCATACCCCTTAAGTTTACACAATGTTATATATTAATTATATCTCCATTAAAATTTTAAAAAGACTTCTTACAAATCAATTTGATAATGAAAAACTACCCAACAAAAAAAAGAGGCAAAAGACTTAAATGGGTCCTTTACCAAGAAGAATACCCACATGATCAATAAGCATCTGAAAAATGTTGCTAAGACTGTAAATTGGTATTTTGAAAATAATATGGTAAGTATCTTCTCAACCTCATTTTAGGTGCATCCTATACGGTTCTACCCTATGTAGCAAATGAGTGAGTGGTCCACCAAAAGATATTTATAAGAATATTCAGAGGAGGAAACAGGCCAAGAGACATGACAAAATTAGCATAAATCACAATCTGAAGTCATAATTAATAGCTCTAACCCCTCTGATTCTAAAGACTTAACTTTTGGTTTCATGTCACTTTGGGCAACTGGTCAGACATCCAAATTCCCCAGAAAGTATTTTTCTTTAACAGGAAGTAGCTTCCTGGAGGGCCAATATGTAATTTCCATTTGAATCCGCCTATGATAGGCACGTGACCAAAATGTGTTACATTTTAATCTTTAAAAGCTATAAGGAATTATTTAATAGTTTCACTGCCTGCTACTTTTCAAGAATGCAATTTCATTTAAAACCCTAACCTTCCGGAGCTCTTTTACTGTTCGCAACCACGTTTGTCCTAGATCAAATTAGGAAATTGTTTTAGTCATTGTGTTTCATGCCTTGAGAGCACCTGATAAAGGTATTTTGCTTCCTTTGAATAAACAACCCACACAGAATCAATTTTTTTTTAATCAGTGCTATTTTCTAAGGAAGAATTTCCCAAAAAAGAAGAAGGAGGAAGGGGTGAGAAGGCTGGAGGAGGAGGCTCATGATTACTTTGTGATAACTAAAAACTAAAAACTAACCCAAAAGTTCACAGACAGCAGAAAAGATAAAATGTGGTATATTTATACAGTGTAACACTACACAGCAACATAAAGACTGAACTATTGTTATATGCAGCAACATGGATAACTTCCAAAGACATAAGGATGAACAAAAGAAGCTAGGCACAAAAGAGTACAGTTGTTATCACCTACACAATTTCACTCACATAAATTTTAAAAACAAGACAGAAATATGGCAATAGAATTCTGAAGTGTAGTTATATTTGAGGGTCTATGACACAGGAACAGGGAAAGAATTACTTCAATAAAAAATTTTTGACGGCCATTTAAATCATCAAGGAAATCTTTTCAAGGAGTTGTCCTCTTTGCCTATTCATGTATTAACACCATGTTGTTTTAATTACAGAAGCCTCGTTGGTGATTTCAATATTAGGAAGAGCTAGCCCTCCTTCATGCTCTTTGTCTTCAGCATTTTATTGGCATTTCTTGTTTGTTTATTCTTTCAAGTGATCTTTGTGATCAACTTGTCTAACTGTAGGATAAAAAGTGATGGTCTGCTTTTATTAGAATTTTTTCACTGGTATCTTTTATAGGTGTTTTT
Organism: Spilogale gracilis; assembly: GCA_004023965.1. Taxonomy (NCBI): domain Eukaryota; kingdom Metazoa; phylum Chordata; class Mammalia; order Carnivora; family Mephitidae; genus Spilogale; species Spilogale gracilis. Next base: position 26,977 of record PITA01020282.1, read on the forward strand.
ATAGTTTTCTCTATATGGATTTTACCTGCTCTAAATGAGACATTCCATTTTATATTCTAATAGTTATTGCATATAGTGAATGCTATTTATAACTGAATGTTAATTTTATGTTCTAGTATTTTAATAATTTTTCTGTTACTCATTACAGTTTGTCTATCGATTCTTTTGGTTTCATCAGATACACACCCTTTCATTTGCAAAAGAAAATAGTTTCCTCTCTTCCTTTCAAATTCTAAGTCCCCTAATTCCTTTTTCTTATCTGATTACATTAATTTTCTAATATTATACTAATTAACTTTATAGGTAATACCTTGCCTTTGTTTCTTATTTTAGCATGAAACCATCTAATATTTCCCCCATTACATAAACTACTGGCTTTTGGACTGAGATATATATCATTTTATCATGTCAAAGACATTCATCAATTACATTTCCGAGTTATTTTTAATAGATTAACGGGTGTTGAATTTTGTGAAATGACTACTGGTTACCCTTTAAGATGATCATCTGACTTTTCTGTTATTGTATTGTTATATTGACATTTTTAACACTGAACCACTCTTGCATCGCTAGAATAAGGCTCACTTGGCCATAATGTATGGTAAATTGCATTGTCTAATTCTTCACCCCTCCTTTATGTCTACATCCTTCAATATGCAAATTCTCAATGTCCTCCCATTGTTAGTGGGATTATCTGCCCTTCCTAACTCTAGGCATGGCCATGTAACTAGCTCTGGCCATTGGGATGTAAGCAAACTTAATGTAAACAGAGGTTTAAAATGGGCTTGGGTCCAGAGAAAGTCAAGTATCATATGGTGTCACTTACTTGTGGAGCATAGGAGTAACATGGAAGACAATAGGAGAAGGAAAGGAAATGTGAATTGGGGTAAATCAGGGAAGTGAAACATGAGAGACTCTGGACTCAGAAACAAGCTGAGGGTTTTAGAAGGGAGGGGGTGGGAGGATGGGTAAGCCTGGTGGTGGGTATTGAAGGCACATATTGCGTGGAGCACTGGGTGTGGGGCAAAAACAATGAATCTTGGAACACATAAAAAGAAAGTAATAAAAATTAAAAAATAAATAAATAAAATGGGCTTGGGTCTTGTTCTCTTATGCTTCTGCCGTTGCCATGAATAAGGGATGTCTAAGCTGGTCTACTGGTCCCAAGAGATGAGCATGCAGAGCAGAGCTCAGTCGCCCTAGCCAAGGCCAGGCAAAATCAACCAGTCTCCATCTACCCACTAGACAAAGGAATCTGGTCTCACCAAGATTAGCAGAACTGCTCAGCTGAGCAAATCGGGATCATCTGAATTCCTGACACAGGAAAATAATTTATAATTTTAAGCCACTGAGTTTTGGAATGGTTTGTTACTGGACAGAAGCGAAATGATTCATTTTATGTTATCCTTTTATTTGTTCTTAAAATCTGTCTGCTAATACCTTGCCAAAGATTTTTTAAATGATGTTTATGAGTTTTTAAAATATCAGACAAGATAGACTTTTTTCATCAAATCTTTTTAATGACAATCTCTTCCAATTCTTTTTTACTATTATTAGTTCAGTTAGCCAAAAAAGTGAGATATTTTATAATGCTTTATATTATATAAACTCATTTGGATTTGGATATTATTTAATGAAAAGACTGTTTCCTTTCCTTATCTATACTGTGAAATAGTTTAAGTAGCATTGGAATCATCAGCTTATTAAAGGTTTTTTTTTTTTCCTGGAGGGGCACCTGGGTGGTTCAGCTGGTTAAGCAGCCAACTCTTGATTTTGGCTCAGGTCATGATCTCAGGATTGTGGGATCGAGCTCCATGCTAGGTGTGGAGATCCTCTTTCTCCCTCTCCCCTAACACCCCTGAAAAAAAAAAAAAAAGGTTTTTGGAATTCTTCTGTGAACCCATACAGATATAGTGATTTTGGGGGGAAGCGTCAGGAGCTCTTGTAATTTTTCTATTTTTTATTTTTTAAGGATTTATTTATTTATTCGAGAGAGAGAGAGAGAGAGAGAGAGAGAGAGAGAGATATTGAGCACATGAGTGGGAGGGGCAGAGGGAAATGGAGA
>PITA01020283.1:0-24935 GCA_004023965.1 Spilogale gracilis
TTTTTATTGTTTAGTACCTTTTTAAAAATATATTTTATTTGCAAGAGAGAGAGAGCATGAACAGGAGCAGCAGCAGAGGGAGAGGGAGAAATAGAATCCTCGCTGAGAAGGGAGCCCGAAGTGGGTCTCGATGTGGGACTCAATCCCAGGAGTACAGGATTATGACCTGAGCCAAAGGCAGATGCTTTTTTTTTTTTTTAAGTATTTATTTGACAGAGAGAGCACAAGTAGGCAGAGGGGCAGGCAGAGAGAGAGGAGGAAACAGGCTCCCTGCTGAGCAGAGAGCCCAATGTGGGCCTCGATCCCAGGACCCCGAGATCATAACCTGAGCTGAAGGCAGAGGCTTTAACCCACTGAGCCACCCAGGCGCCCAAGGCAGATGCTTAACTTACTGAGCCACCCAGGTGCGCCTTGGAGCCCTTTCTTAAATTTTGTGTCTGAGGTGAATGCCTCACTTGCTTCACCCTCGTCCTGGCCCTGCCCAAAATGCATTTTTTTTTAAAGATTTTATTTATTTGACAGAGAGAAACACAGCCAGAGAGGGAGCACAAGCAGGGGGAGTGAGAGAGGGAGAAGCAGGCCTCCCGCCGAGCAGGGAGCCCGATGTGGGACTCAATCCTGGGTCTCCGGGATCATGACCTGGGCCGAAGGCAGTTGCTTAACCAACTGAGCCACCCAGGCGCCCCCCAAAATGCATGTTTTTCAGCTGCCTGGTTTGAGACGCACAGGGAGTCATAGCATCTTTATCAAATATGAATGGTATCTCTATCCATGCCATTTTGCAGATCAGGAAACAGGCTGAGAGAGGTATGCGTTTCTCCCCTCACATTCCTGCTGGATGACCCTCAGCATCAAAGAATCAACGCTAAAGGGGAGGGCAAAGAAGGAAGTAAATGGAGGAATAGGAAAGTCCTTTACTCCCACCTGGATGCAAGAGCATGTGGAGACTTAAGTTAGCAAAATGATGGCAAAGGGAGAAGGAAGTCATTGGGCAGCTGTGCCAGGGCACTCATACCCAGCCTGACCTGACCCAGGTAAGGATCTGGGTGGCCCCCCACCCTCCAACCTCTGGAAAGTTTCCTTCAGTCCTCGGGCCAATGTTTATTAGGCGCCTGCTCTCCTGAAGAATGCATTAAGCACTGGAGACATGAAATATCCAGCCTGATCCTACATCCGATGGAGAATTCTCACATGAAACAAGTGGATGCTAGGAGGGATGCATGCAGAGAGTGTTATGGGAGCAGAGAGGAGAACACCCCACTTCGCTTAGGGAGAGGGGGGTTCAAAATTGGCTTCTTGAAACACAGAGCATCGTAGCTGTCTTAAGGACCACATGGGGGTACATGGCAAGTGATAAGACTTGAGGCGGTGATGGTGGAAGAGTTTTCCAGGGAGTGGAGACAGCATGAGCAAATGCCAGGAGGGAAGATCTTTGGAGGATAAGATAGTATAAGGGCTGGTAATAAAGCCCATAAGAGCTACAGGAGACCGAAGTTTGTGGCAAGGAGCTGGGACTGGAGTCGGGGTGGGACTGAGACATCAGGGCAGGCTAGAGACAGCCCACCTCTCCTTAGCTGGCGGGATCTGGTCCGCGTACCAGCAGCAGCCTTTCTCACAGGAAAAGTGCAGAATTGAGCTAATATTCTCTTAAGTGGGATATTCCTGACAGCCTTCAGGTACGCACCATATGCCAGGCATACTCTGCCTGAAGCTCCCACAAACATCCTCTTCCTTCTATCCCCAGCTGCAGCGCACCATCCCTTGTGAGAGGGCAGGATTCAGGCTTCTTCCCTAGGTTCCCGGCACCTGGTTCTGTTTCCGTTCTCCCCCCACGGTGGGACGGCATGATGAAAGGGGTGGGGACCATGGCTGCTACCAGTGTCCTTTGGCCCCTACCTTGACCCTTCTGAGTTTGGGCCAAACTTGGGAGTAACATGGAGGAAGCAACATCTGTGGCTTTGACTGGGTTGCCACTTGCCACCCACCTCCAGTGGGAATCAAGAAAGGAATTAAAGACAAAACCAAGCCATAGGAGGGGTGCCTAGCTGGCTCAGTCACAGTGCATATGACTTGATCTCGGTGTTGAGCCCCATGATGGGTGTAGAGATTAAACAAACATACACCAAAGCTATAGGACTTGTAGAATTTGTAGAATATAGGTTTGTAGACTGTAATGTTATACAGCCAATGAACAACTCATTTTTGCATTTTGGATAGCTTTTTTTTGTATTTTGAAAGTATACAACATTGTTTTAAGTTTTCTATAGCAAATGTAGAATAGGAGAGGTGATGTAGCATAAAAGCTAAAAAAGGCAGCCTAGGGTCACCTGGGTGACTCAGTCGTTAAGCGTCTGCCTTTGGCTCAGGTCATGATCCTGGAGCCCCAGGATGGAGCCCCGTATCTGGCTCCCTGTTCGGCGGGAAGCCTGCTTCTCCCTCTCTCACTCCCCCTGCTTCTGTTCCCTCTCTGGCTGTGTTTCTGTCAAATAAAATTTTTAAAAATAAAAATAAAAATAAAATAAAATAAATTAAAAAGGCAGCCTAGATTTGAATCCTGGCTCAACTATATACCTTCATGACCTTAGACAACCTCTTCTGTTTCCTTATCCATACAATGGGGATAATTAATACCTACTTATAAGGTTATTATGAAGATTGTGTGAGTTCGTATTTAAGACAAACATTTCATTTGCCAACAACAGTGGCTGGCATATAGTAGACACCATGTGTTGTTAAATAAAAGCGACAACTTTTATAAAAAATGCAAAAAAGATTAATTTTAAAATTACCCAAGTAATACAGGGACACAATCTTTTTTGTAAAGAACATCACGGACATTTTTAAAGTGAAATAATCCTTGGTGACAGACTAGTTTATAGCCCTGTTCAGATTCGCAATAAAAAAATACTTGAGTGCTAAGGCAGGAGCCGGAAGGCATGAGGAGTGTGTGGGTGGCGTTCCAGGGACAGTCCCTTCCCTGGTCTCTGGCAGTGGGGGAAAGAGAAGGGGTAGGCTTGACAGACATGACTATCCAAGAGCACTGGCTCATCTTGTACCAGAGGACCCCTCTAACATATTTCTGCCACATGCTGAGCCACGAGCAGAAAATGCTGACATTTTGGTTTGCTGCCGAGCCTCCCTGATGTGCAGGCCTGCTTGTCATTTTGCTTTGTGAAATACTAAAAAGCATTTGAGGACTCCCCACCCCAGGACTATCATTGTGAATTCCTCGTGGCCTAGGAACTGTAAAAGAGCAGTTTAGGAAAGCAACTCCCCGCATTAGTTCAGATGTGGTTTTCACACCAACAAGTGCTGGAAGGTGTCAGGATGTTTCCAGCATCACAGGGCACCCCAGAGGAGCTGGCAAGGATCTGGGGAAAGACTCGGAGATCCATCTGGCTAGACCCCTCCTCTCCTTCTACCCCACCTTCCCGCCTCAGCCCTTCTTGACCTCAGCCAGGGGAAGAATGAAGATGGCAGGGGTGAAGGGTGGAGAGGCAAGATGTAGGCATTTGGATGGGGAAGACCTCTCCTGAACGTTGGGGAAAGTTTACATTTCATTCCTACCTATCAGCATGGGGAACAGCTCCTGCAGAACACGACTGGCATCTGTGCCGAGTGAGGACTCCAGAAAGGAAGGTCAGCAAGAAACCACAGCTTGTTCAGAGGTGCCAGAGTGTCCCACCCTCAGAGACCTCGACAGAACCCCCTTCCCCCAGATTCCGGTCTGGCCCTGCCCTGGTCCCAAAATGCACCCTCCTGATGGGAAACCAGGGTTGCTAATTTCACTTTCAACAGGCCCAGCGGGGATGGAATTCAGGCACACCCATGGGGCGGGACGGCTGGCGCTGGTTCTGGACTTCGTTGCCCGTTGCCGGAGGGGTTTTCTCCCCCAACTTATAGCGTTTCCTCTTCAGAGTCAATCATTAACCCGAGAGCCTCCACCAGAAAGGCGGGAGGAACACGCAGCAGGTTGAGGCTGGAAATGCTGAGGTGGCTTCCCTAGATAAGCCGAGTCCCGGGGTATGCTCCCTCCTCCCTGGCGGCCTTCCGCACCCGCTGAGGGGCAGGTGGGATGGCAGAGGCCAGGATGTGCAAGCAGCCTTTTTGCTTTGGGGCAGTGCTGCACGCTAGGAGAGCGGAGGGTGGATGAGGAAACACCAGCTGTATGAAGCACTCTGCTCTGGTCACTGCTTTGGGGCAGTGCTGCATGCTAGGAGAGCGGAGGGTGGATGAGGAAACACCAGCTGTATGAAGCACTCTGTCTCTGGGCCTGAGATCAGCCTGGGTTCCTTGCCTTAACCTCCAGCCCCCAATTAAGCAACCCGGACAGAATCCCCCTCCCCCCCCCCTTACCGCAGTTAGGTGCCACTCCCAGCCTTGTCACCTTCGAGGGGAGGAGAGAAGCTCTCTGCTTCAAGCCCCGCCCACTCAGGCCACCTGGCCTTCCGGAACAGGTGCCTGGGCCCCTGATGCTGAGTAGCCAGGACCAGCCTAGAGAACCAAGGCCAGGGGCCTCTGATGGGGCTTAGGAACGTGGTCGCCACGGTGGTGGAGACTATGTTCCCAGGTCAGGAACCCGCCCTCCGGAGGCTACCAGACTGTCCCCAGCCCCCGGGGGAACTCCAGCCTGGCTCAGAGCCCTTCTCCTGGGCTGCGGGAATGGAGGGGTCTGCCTGTTTCCTGGGATTCCCCGGCCTTTCCGGGCTCCGGGTCGGGAGGCCCGTTGGCCCCCCACCCCACCCCTCCCCCAGGGCCGGGACCTCCGGCGGCGCCCGCCCCCCGCGCCCCTCCCCGCGGGCGCAGCCAGCGCTTGAGTCCAGCTTTATTGACCGCCGCCTACGCCTCGGCCTCTGGGTGCTGCTTGAGCGTGACGGAGGCGCCGCTGCTGACCATGACCGCGGGGTAGAGCGGCTCCAGGAAGGAGACGAGGAAGCGGTAGAGCAGGCTCACGCCGCCCGCCACGCAGTAGAAGGAGAGGCAGCCGGCGCCGCAGTCGAGCGCCACGCCGAGCGTGCGGTGGTAGCTGCCGTGCAGCACCGTCTGCGTGTTGTTGTGCCACACGGAGAACTTGAGCGAGTCCCACTCCAGGCACCACGAGTAGGGGTTGCGGCCCAGCATGTAGACGATGTTGCGGCGCGGGCGGCTGCCGAGCGGGGGGCTGCGGCGGTAGGTGAGGCCCAGGCACACCCACGAGTTGGACACGTCGGCCTCCCAGTAGTGGCGGCCCTCGGACAGGCCGCGCGAGCACAGCACCTGCGGCCACTGCTTGAAGCCGGGGAAGGGGCCGCCCGTGGCGAAGGGCTCCAGGAGGATGCCCAGGTTCAGCACCGAGTGGGTCTCCTTGAACAGGAACAGCTCCTCGCTGGCCGTGGTGGGGTCGAAGTTCAGGTTGCAGTAGCCTGGGGAGTGGGGACAGGAAGGGGAGCCAGGGTGAGCGGCCCCAGAGCTGAGGACACAAGACTGAAAGAGATTGAGGGAAGGTCAAGGGCTCTGGGAGGGGGAGACTCAAGGATTCACCAGAGAGACCCACTATATCCCAGAGAAGTCACTGAGATGTGCCTCCCAGCCCACCCAGGAGAGGGGCTGCCGAAGCACCAGATGAAAAGGGAGCTTGTCTGAGAAGTGGACAGTATCATCCAAGCTGGCTGGACTAAAGCCCCAGGGACACTGGCAGGCACCGAGCTGAGGGCAGAGGTGGTGCCACCAGAGCCAGGGAGGGCAGCAGAACGAGCTGCTGGGCAGTAGGTGGGTCCTTGCCCCAGCCATGGGGTGGGACAGGATAGTCCTCCCCTCCCCCATCAGGGCCTTGAAGTCACAGGCTGAGTCTCCTGAGGTCTCCAGGGGCAAGTGGGAGATCAGGGCAAGCGAGAGCTGGCATCTCTCTGGTGCTCTCGTCTGAACGCAGGTGGGGTTGGGGAAGATGAAGCCCCCAGGGGGAGGGGGCTTCTCCTTTCTTTCCCACCCCTCATTCTGGACCCCATTGCTGAGGACTCACACTTGAGTAGTGTTTTCCTGTCCACAGCCGAGGGCAGCACCTCATACGAGTTCATCTTAATGCCTGGGGGGGGGTGGAGGGGCTTTGCTGAGGACACTCTTAACAGCCCAGCATCCTTCCAGAGAGAGGCATGGGCTTCCAGGAGGCTGTGTCACCTGGGGGAAGGTGCACAGGGGCAGGCAGGGCTCTCTGCAAGTGCCTGGAGCCCCAAACCCTGCCCTGTGGGGCGGTCCCACCCCCAGAATGCGGGTGAGTCTCCAGCGGGTCCGGGCTGCCAGGCACTGACCCTTCAGGAGGAGCTGGTTGATGAAGCTGAGGCCCACGTCCATCAGCCGGGTCCGGAGCTCCTCCAGGGTCTCCGGCAGCTGCAGGAAGGGCTGCTTCTCCTCACAGTTGGTTCCCATCAGGGCTTCCATGCAGACAGGGAAGTGCTTCAGCCTGGGAAACTCCTGAAGGCAGGGAGCAGCCCCTAGTACCATCTGTGAGCCAGCACCCAGGCGGATGCCAAGAGCTCCCGCTTATGCTAGGGGCTCCGGGGTCCTCAGAATCATGGGGCAGGTGAAGAAATGGCTCATTTTCAAACCTGGACATCTCTCTCCCTTCCTGCTGGCTGTGAGGTCTTAGCATGGCCACTGTGGCCTAGTGCGTGGAGCAAAGTGTATTAGAAAACAATGGGAAGAGGGTTTCTTTTGAGCTTTTAATTGCTTAGTGGAAAACCTTGCCAAATATTTCCTGATGTGTGTGTGTTGGGGCAGGGGTTGGGGGGGGCATGGGCTGTGTGTGGCTGGACACGGTGAGCAACAGCTCTAGAAATTAGAAATCTGCTCCCGGGCACGTGATCCCAGCTGAAGAAAAGAGGTTGGTGCTGAGTCCAGGGTTCCCCTGCCATGGAGTCTGGAGCCCAGGGCCATGCACGTGGGACAAGGTTGCTGTGGCCCAAATCTTTGGTTGGTGCTGCCTGCTACCCTCTTATAGTAGAAGTGGGCTGGGGACTGGGCCAGGGCTGGGGAAGGAAAAAGGATTTCATTCCATTTCATCTGGATTATTCTGGTCTCACTTGCATCCCTGGCCTGGGGGAGTCTGGAGAAACATACACACCATGGCAGACACTTGGAATCCCAGGGTCCACTCCCTTCTGCTCCAGGGAAATGAAGGCAGGAAAGTTAGGGGAAGGCTGTGTGCTGAGGTGGAGGAAGAAGCCAGGTGGGTTGGCATAAACTCAGGACTGATGGCCTGGGATGGGGGGTTTCCTGGAGGCCCAAGAATGGAAGAAGAGAGGCAGCCCCAAATACTGACCACCTAATCCTAGGTCTGGGTAGATCTGGGGCTTCCGCAGGTGGGTGGGGGGAGCAGAGGCTGTGTCAGGGCCTGGGGCAGAGACAGGGTGGGGTGGGGGGGAGCTCGCCTGCAGAAAGTGCTGGTCGCTCCTGTTGGTGAGCAGAGTCCGGAGCCAGATGCTGTCCCCCTCCAGCTTCAGGAGCCGGTTGTGGCTCTGCTGGATGGAGCTGCCCAGCTTCCCCAGAGCCGCTGCCTCCTCTTTCTCCACGAAATCCAGCACCTTCATCTGCAGCTGCTTGACCTCCTGGATGATCTCTGAGAAGCAGGTGTTCACCTCCTCGCGTGTTGTCTGGATCAGCTTCTGCAGGGGGAGTGTGGAGGGGTGGGGTGGACGGAGTTTCGAGAGGCCTGTCTGAGCCCCAGCTGGGTACCCCGAGTGTTCTGGCCCAGAGCCTGCCTCGACGTCCTGTTGCTGATGGCTGGGCTTCACGACACCCTCTCCAAGCCCTGGACACAGGGCGCGCTGTGGGGAAGCCAGATTCCGGGAGGGGGCAGGCCAGGCTTACCGAGAGGAAGGCCACCTGCCCCCGGTGCTTCTGGCTGTCAGAGTTGATGATCAGCATCTGGTTTTCCACATTGGCCTGGACCTTCCGAACCTCCACCTGGGAGTGAGAGGGAGGAGGAAAGGGTGCCGGATTCAGGGAGGTGGCCTTCAATAGACAGGCCCAGAGAGGACATACCTCTTACATTCTGAAGAGGCCTGCATGAGAGAGAGAAAGACCAGAGCTGCAGGGCTGATGCCTGGGGTCTACCCTCTGCTTGTGGTCTCTTACTCTCTGAGACTTTCTCCCCATTCTTAGGAATCAGGTTCTCTGACCGAACAGTGATGACCACCGGGTTTTCAGGTCACAGAAAGGGGTTGCAGAGGGTTCAGTGGCTTGAGAGGCAGCAGTGGGTCAAGGAGGCACACAGCAGATATGGGGCCCCAGAGATACCTCCCGAGGGTGGCTCAGCCTGGCCCAGGGCGTGCTGTGTCCCAAGTCCCTCTAGAGAGAAGCCTTCAGTCTCCATCTGTTCCAGCAACGGGCACATTCTTGTTTACAATAGATGATAGAACTGTGCGGTTCCAAGTGTGTGTCCATGGACTGTTGCTGGCGCACCACCAAATAAGAAAGTCAAGCCAGACTTTAAATCAACACATTGCTTGACCAAGCCTTGCCACGGAAACGGGGAAAGGGCATCCACTGAACTCAACAGGGCAGTGACTGGGTTCACATGCTGGCCTGAGCTCCTGGCCGCCGACCGTTCCCAGGTCGCTATGTGGGGGGAGCGCTCTTACCCACTACACATGGTAGAATGTCTAAAATATAAGTGTTCCCCTCTGAAAAGTAGTGCAAATATATGAAACAAAAGTTGAAAGTAGAGAAAAGGAAGGGATTTGCCCCACCTGACATGACATGTTTCCTGACTTTCCTTTTGCTGTGCAAAAAAAAAAAAAAAGAAAGAAAAAGAAAAAGAAATGAACCCTAGAACTCATACATACAACTTGGGATCCTTGTTCATCGAGCTTGCCAGCCCTTTCTCATGTCGCCACGCATCCACTCCTGTGACTGTTACTTGGATGGTCGGGTAACTTCCCAGCAAGGACACGTGTGCCCCGGCTTGTGAAAGACTCACACCTGGGTGGCTCAGTTGTTAAGCGTCTGCCTTCGGCTCAGGTCATGCCAGCATCCTGGCATCGAGCCCCGCATCAGGCTCCCTGCTCGGCAGGAGCCCTGCTTCTCCCTCTCCCCCTCCCCCTGCTTGTGTTCCCTCTCTGGCTGTGCTTCTCTCTGTCAAATAAATAGAATCTTAAAAAGAAAAAGACTTTCACACTCGGTGAGTGTCCATGAATGGGCCGCCTCCCGGCTCCTGCCCTCACTGCCTCACCTCCTTGCGGGCCCGCTCCTCCTCCAGGGGGATGGCGTCGTGGTTCTTGTGCTCCTCCAGCAGGCAGGCCCCGCACACGCAGCAGCCCTCCGTGCGGCAGTACATCTGCCGCAGCTGCTGGTGCTTCCGACACAGGCGGCTCTTGAGCTCCCACACGGGCTCCAGCAGCTGGTGGTCCCGGAACGCCTGGTCCTCCAAGTGGCTGCGGAGGTGCTTCTCGCACAGGGAGGCCATGCACTGCAGACAAGACTTGACTGACTTGAGCTTCTGTGGAGCACAGAAGTCGCAGGGCACATCCCGAGGCCCTGCCAGGATCCGGGAGGATCCCAAGCTGTGGCTCTTGGCCTGGGTGAAGCAGGTCACCATCTCCTCCAGGATGACGTTCTTGCAGAGGCGCGGTCTGGAGGGGTAGCTCTCCCGGCACTGGGGGCAGTAGAGTGTCTCGCCCATGGTGGCCTGGTGGTCCCAGAAGCCTTGGAGGCAGGTCATGCAGAAGTTGTGCCCGCAGGCAGTGGTGACCGGGTTGCAGAACACCTCCAGGCAAATGGGACAGAGGACTTGGTCCTCGAATGTGCGAAGGCTGCTGTTACTCATCAGGAGCTGGGTTTGGGGAGGTCTTGAGGGCTGGGCAGGGGGATGTAGGGCTGGGCTGTGGTCCTGGGCTGGCCCTGAGAAGATAGAGCAGGACCATGAAGAAGCCACGGCGGGAGTGAGGGGCCTTTCAGGGGCACAGCAGTCCTTCCCGTAGCAGCAGCTGTCTGCCCATGTGGTAGACTGTGTCATCGGTCAACAGAAAGATAGGAAGCGCAAGTACTTACATGAAACCTTCTGCATGTCAGGGAGGGCTAGAGGCTTGGTGGCCCTGTGATGGGAGAGAAAAGAAACCCTGGGCACTCGGGTGCAGGGGCCTTTCCCTGGTTTCACTTCACTAGCTGTTGGGAGGGTCCCCATCAGTCCCGTGTGCCCCCACCCCAGTCCTCTCCATCTCTTGGGATCCGATGACTGCCTTCTCACCTTTCCCTTTGGCTGCTCTTTTGTGATCTCTCTAATAAGTTGGCACCCCTTCTCGAAGATTGCCAGCTTTGTTCCCTGACATCACAATTCAAGTGTGACCATTCCCAGCATTCTGCTTGTGATGTCAGTAGGGCAGAAGGCGTGCTACCAGACACGCCCTGCCTCTCCATGAGGGATGCTTTACTCTAGAGCCTTCACCCCAGGAAGCAGAGTCACTGCTGCATGTGGGAACACTCTCATTGGACCTAAGGGATTCACATTACCAGCCAGAGAGGAAAATGGCAGTAGGATCTTGGACAACTCCTTTAATCTCTTTAGACCATGGTTCTTTTGTTGTGGATGGACAGGGCTGTTCTACTGGATATTTCAAAGCTCCTTCTTGGTCTAAAGTTGAATGATCAACATCATCTCATTCGTGATCCAAAAGACCATTGCTTCCGCTCTGGTTCTGATCCTCAGAGGAAAAAAAGGGATGAGCGAAGTAGAAGAGAGATTCTCATTGCTCTATAATTGCTTCTTTGTTGATTTCTCTTTCCCATTATTCCCCATCCAACAAGGTAAATGCCCAGAAAAGCTTGCAATAGATCACTGTCGTGCCCCACTATGTTAGCATGGCCATGTTTGTTGTATAGAAATAGTAAATAGAAGCCGTCCCTTTCTCATTTCCCCAACTCAGTAGAAAAGTTTTCAGTATTTCTCCATGAAGTATGATGTTTGCTATATGCTTATTGTAGATAACGGTATCATATTATGTAGACTCCTTTTCCTTCCTGATTTGCTAAGAGTTTTTATCTGGAATGGATATTGACTTTTATCTAAATCTTCTGCATCTTTTGAAATGATCATATGCATTGCCTCTGTTATTCTGTGTGGCAATTCTGTGTTTACTGATTTTCACTATTTTACCAGCCTTGTGTTCTGGAATGAACTCTACTTGGTCATGATGTTATGTTTTTTATATATGCAGGATTCAATTTGCTAATATTGTCTTGGGATTTCTTTTTTTTTTAATTTTTTTAAAGATTTTATTTATTTGACAGAGAGAAACACAGTCAGAGAGGGAACACAAGCAGGGGGAGTGAGAGAGGGAGAAGCAGGCTTCCTGCCGAGCAGGGAGCCCGATATGGGACTCGATCCCAGGTCTCCGGGATCATGACCTGAGCCGAAGGCAGTCGCTTAACCAACTGAGCCACCCAGGCGCCCCTTGTCTTGGGATTTCTGCATCTGTGTTCATGAATGAAATTGGCCTGGAATTTTCCTTTTATGTGAATGTCCTTGTCAAGTTTTAAGGTATGTTAAGGTTATGTTAGCTTCATAAAATGAGCACACAAATGTTCTTTATTGCTTATTTGGAAGAGTAAGATTGATATTATTTCTTCCTTAAATGTTTGGCGGTATTCAGTGGTAAAGCCATCTAGGCCCTGAGTGTTTTTTGTGGAAGGGTTATTAATTACATACTCGAATTTCTTTTAAAGATTTAGAATTATTCATATGGTCTATTTGTTCTTGTATCAATTTTGGTAAATAGTGTTTTCCTAGGAATGTGTCCATTTTATCTAAATTTTCAAATTCTTTTGGTATAAAGTTGTTCCTAACATCCATTAACAATGATTAACCTAATATAAAATTTGCATTTTAGCCATTTTGTGTACAATTCAGTACACAAGTATATTCACAGTGTTAGACAACCATTATGTAGTGATCTATAGTGATAGTCATGTAGTGATCTATATCCAAAACTTTTTCATTACCTTTAACAGAAACTTTGTAACCCTTAAGCAATAATTCCATTGCCCCTCCCTCCTGCACCTAATAACTTCTAATCTTTCTATCTCTATGAATTTGCCTATATGAGTGAAATCATATGATAATTGTCCCTTTGAGTCTTATTTCACTTAATGTTTTCAAGGTTCATGTAATAGCACGTATCAGAATTCCTATTTATGGCTGGATAATATTCCTCAATACCACATTTTGTTTGTTCATCTCTTGATGGACACTTGGGTTTCTTCTCCCTTTTGGCTATCAGAGTAATGCTGTGAACATTATACAGATCTATATCTATATCTGTATTTATATAGATATAGATATCTGAGTCCCTGCCTTCAATTCCTTTGGGTATATACCTTATATAAGGCACTTATAATCCTTAGAAAGACTGTAGGATGGGGCGCCTCGGTGGCTCAGTTGGTTAGGCGACTGCCTTCGGCTCAGGTCATGATCCCGGAGACCCGGGATCGAGCCCCACATCGGGCTCCCTGCTCGGCGGGAAGCCTGCTTCTCCCTCTCTCCCTCTCCCTGCTTGTGTTCCCTCTCTGGCTGTGTTTCTCTCTGTCAAATAAATAAATAAAATCTTAAAAAAAAAAAAAAGACTGTAGGATCTGTATTTGTGTCTCCTTTTTTCATTCCAGATATCATTTGTATTTTTTTCTTGATGACTCTCATCACTAGGAGTTTATCCATTCTATTAATCTTTTCAAAGAATCAGCTCTTAGTTTTGAGATTTTTATTGTGTGTTTGTTATCCATTTCATTTTCTGCTCTTTTCTATATTATATCCTTCCTGTTGCTTTCTTGGGTTGAATTTGCTGTTCTAAGTTCCTGAGATGTTTATATAATGGTTTTTAGTCTTTCTTCCTTGTTAATACATTTACCCCTTTTAATTATTATTTTTAGATTTATTTATATTAGAGAGAGAGAAGGGCAGGGAGCTGGGGGGAGGGGCGCAGAGGGAGAAGAGGACCGGCACCAAGTGTAGGGCTCCATCCCAGGACCTGGGGATAATGACCTGAGCTGAAGCCAAGAGTCAGACACTTAACCAACTGAACCACTCAGATGCCCTGCCTATTGCTCCTTTTACTTCTATTAGTTTTGAGGCTAGATCATTAAGATGTACACAAATTTATAATTGTTGTTTTCCTCATGAATTGTAGTTTTACCACAGCTGATTTTTATTATTCAATTTCCTCCTTCTCTATTACCTTGGTGGCTGTACTTTTTTATCTGTTCCTTTTTTTTTTCTTCTTTTTTTTTTGGCAAGCTCTATGCCCAATGGGGGCTCAAACTCACTACCCCAAGATCAAGAGTCACCTGCTCTACTGACTAAGCCAGCCAGGGCCCTCTGGTAGTTATATGTATTTGTTATATATATAAATTTATTTATTTTAGAGAGAGAGCACAAGCAGGGAATGGGTAGAGGGAGAGGGAGAAACAGACTCCTTGCTGAGCAGGGAGCCCAATGTGGGGCTTGATCCCAGGACTCTGGGTTCATGACCCAAGACAAAGGCAAATGCCTGGCCAATGAGCCACCCAAGCACCCCTATTTATTTGTTATTTTTTAAAAAGATTATTTATTTATGTGAGAGAGAGAGCATGCAGGAATGCTCATAAGTTGGGGGAGGGGCAGAGAGAGAGAGGGAGAAACAGACTAGAGCCTAACACAGGGCTTGATCACAGGACCCTGAGATCATGACCTGAGCCAAAGGCAGATGCTTAGTGATTGAGCCACCCAACCGCCCTAAAGCATTATTTTTATTTCTTCTTAGATAATGCAGACCCTTAGAATACTTCTTATTTATTTTAATTAATTAATTTTAAATATTTGATTTATCCATTTGACAGAGAGAATGAGAAAGAGAGTGCACAAGCAGGGAGAGTGACAGAGGGAGAGGGAGAAATAGGCTCCCCACTGAGCAGAGAGCCTGCTGTGAGACTCAATCCCAGGACCCTGGGATCATGACCCAAGCTGGAGGCAGATGCTTAACTGACTGAGTCACACAGGTACACCTGTTTATTTATTTTAAAGATTTTGTTTACTTATGTGAGAAAGAGAGAGAGAGAGAGAGAGAGAGAGCAGGAGCAGGGGGAGGGGCACAAGGAGAAGGATAAGCAGACTCCCTGCTGAGGGCAGAGCCTGACTCAGGACAGGATCCCAGGACCTTGAGATGATGACCTGAGCCAAAATCAGATGCTTAACTAACTGAGCCACCTTTTTTTTCCTTTTCTTTTTTTTTTTTAAGATTTTATTTATTTATTTGACAAAGAGAGAGACAGCCAGAAAGGGAACATAACCACGGGGAATGGGAGAGGGAGAAGCAGACTCCCTGTAGAGCAGAGAGCCTGATATGGGGCTCGATCCCAGGACCCTGGCTGGGATCATGACCTGAGCCAAAGACAGACACTTAACTGATTGAGCCACCCAGCCCCCCTCCCACTTTTTAAAATAGGCTCCATGCCCAGTGTGGAGCCTAGTGCAGGGCTTGAACTTATGACCCTGAGATCAAGACCTGAGCTGAGATCAATAGTTGGATGCTTAACCAACTAAGCCACCCAGGTGCCCCAGGATTTGGGAATGATTCTTGAATGCAAGGATGCTTTCTAAATATCTCAATGGAGCTTGATTCAGGCTCGGAATTTTCTTTTTTTTTTTTTTTCTTTTTAAAGATTTTATTTATTTATTTGGCACAGAGAGAGAGAGATCACAAGTAGGCAGAGAGACAGGCAGAGAAAGAGGGGGAAGCAGGCTCCCGCTGAGCAGAGAGCCCGATGTGGAGCTCCATCCCAGGACCTTGGGATCATGACCTGAGCCGAAGGCAGCCGCTTAACAGACTGAGCCACCCAGGCGCCCCCCGGCTCAGAATTTTCATCCAGCTGCCTCTGCCCAGGTTCTGAAGACTCTCTCCAGCCATTAGAGCAATGGTTTGGTTATTTCCTCCCTGGCTCCAGCAGTTTCTTCTCCCACTCGGTGTTCTGCAGGCCTCGGTGACTCAGCTTTGGTCACCGATGCCTCCTGCAGTTCTGGGCATGCAGTCGCTGTGCAGCAAATGGTAGCAAACAAGTATCTCTAGCCCCGTGAGAGAGGTGACAGACCTGAGCAATGCTAGCCGCAGGTGACAGGCTATCTTTGCCAACCAACTTCCTGCACCTTCTCCAACTTCAGGGTCTAGTTCAAGAATCTGTGAAGCCTTCCAATCTTCCTTTTTCAAATATGTACTTATTGGCTATCCATCACAATAGAACAAAGCAGGCATATTTGGAGGATGTTTTACTCTTTGATTTACCAACCGTGTAGGTGCATGTGCAAAGCTATCATAATGAAATGTGAGTAGAAGAAATAGTCTCGCCTTGCACATAAAGGACAACCGAGGAAAATCTAAGGGAACTTGCTCACAATTTCCTTACAGGAAAGCTAAGACACACACAGTCTGGGGCGCCTGGCTGGCTCAGTCAGGAGAGAATGCAGCTGTTGATCTCAGGGTCATGAGTTTAAGCCCCACACTGGGCATAGAGCTTGCTTTTTAAAAAAAAAAAAAAAGCCCTTTAGGGGCACCTAGGCAGCTCAGTGGGTTAAAGCCTCTGCTTTCGGCTCAGGTCATGATCTCAGGGTCCTGGGATCGAGGCCTGCGTCAGGCTCTCTGCTCAGCAGGGAGCCTGCTTCCTCCTCTCTCTCTGCCTGCCTCTCTGCCTACTTTCAACCTCTCTGTGTGTCAAATAAATAAATAAAATCTTAAAAAAAAAAAAAGCCCTTTAGATAATTCCCCTTAAAAAGGGGGAGGGGTGTCTGAGTGATTCAGTTGGCTAAGCATCTGACTTTGGCTCAGGTCATGATCTCGGGCTTCTGGGACTGAGCTCTGCCTCAGGCTCACCACTCAGAGGAGTCTGCTTATCTCTCTGCCTTCCTTCACCCCTCACCTTCCTGACTTGTGCTCCCTCTGCTCTCTCTCTCTTGCTCAATGTCAAATAAATAAAATCTTAAAAAACAAAAACAAAAACATAGGGCACCTGGGTGGCTTAGTCATTAAGCGTCTGCCTTTGGCTCAGGCCATGATCCACGGTCCTGGGATGGAGCCCCACATCAGCTTCCCTGCTCAGTGGGAAGCCTGCTTCTCCCTCTACTTGTGCTCTCTCACTGTCAAATAAATAAAATCTTAACAAAAAAAAATACACGGTCTTCTCTCCATGTTGTGGTTTTTTTTTCCATGTTGTATTTTGTTAGAATCATTAACAGAAAAATGACATCAGCTTAAAACATGCATTTAGATGTGAGACTTAGATTTTGAGCTGTCAAGTTTGACTTGGGGAAAATAAACCCAGAGGAGGTAATAACCACAAAAGAAAACCCACAAGGGCAAAAGCTACACCTTGCAAAGGCAAGAACTAGAATAAGTTAGATTGAGTTAAATTTTCATTGTAACATTTCATGGAAACAATGATCTTAATAAAGGTATTTTAAAATAAAAATGAAAAATAGAAAACAGATAAAATTTAATTGTACTGTATAGAAAACTCATCAAGGAATTAAATTGGCTTAATGGAGTTATTAAGTTCACTCTAAGGGAAAGCTTTACTGATGAAAATCCGTGTGGTGTGATTCTTATTAAAAATTCAGCTCTGGGGGGCGCCTGGGTGGCTCAGTTGGTTAGGCGACTGCCTTCGGCTCAGGTCATGATCCCGGAGACCCGGGATCGAGTCCCACATCGGGCTCCCTGCTCAGCGGGAAGCCTGCTTCTCCCTCTCTCACTCCCCCTGCTTGTGTTCCCTCTCTGGCTGTGTTTCTCTCTGTCAAATAAATAAATAAATAAAATCTTTAAAAAAAAAAAATTTAGCTCTGGGCTGTCACCTGGGCTTTATGACTGAGCAACAATCAGATCACCTATTGCAAGTGCTGATGCTATATGGAGGCTCCAGCGAGCCCTGACTGGAGAATTACCATGCAGAGCTCCAGGGTTTTGCAAAATATCCATGCCTTCTTTTGCAGAGACTCTTCTTCTGCGATCAGGTACCTAACCACGGGACACTAAGTGACCACACTCTAAGTGACTGCCCGGACTGCGGTCATGAACTAGGTGTCATCTAACCCACCACCCCAATTTGAGTAGTTAACCAAGCCCAGAAATAGATGTCACGGTCTCTGAGACTTGGGAACGCTGAGTGTTGGCACTGTTTCATGTTGGGGAGAGGGCGAGGTCACCTTTGTGTAGCTTAACTATGTCGTGTAGAGACATAGAATTGTTTTTACTGTTTCAAGTTCATGTGCACGTTGAAGCTTGTGCATGCATGCCGAGCTGCCGGAGGTGGCAGAGCTGGGCTGTTCTTACCTCCCAGCCCCCAGCCCCCAGCCCCACTCTGCTCCGGGCCCCTGGGGCTGGGAAGTTGCCAATTACAATTCACCTTTACCAGCTCCTTCCAGGACAGGTTCACCCTTGGGGAACATGAGAGGGAGGGAGGCTGCAAGGCTAGAGGCAGAAAGAAGGGACGTGCTCTTTCCTGTTACCAGAGAAACCACAGCAGCACAGCTCCCCTGCCCAGCGACAGCTGGTCCCAGTAGTGTGGTCCTAGAACCAGCCTCACCAGGCCCCGAGATGGCAGCACCTCCTCCTTGAGAAAAGAGCCCCTCCGGCAAGCTCCTACATTTTATTTTTTATTTTTTTTTAAAGATTTTATTTATTTGACAGAGAGATACAGCTAGAGAGGGAACACAAGTGGGGGGGGGCAGGGAATGAGGGAGAAGCAGGCAGGGCTCGATGCCAGGACCCTAGGATCATGACCTGAGCCCAAGGCAGCCACTTAATGACTGAGCTACCCAGGTGCCCCACCTCTACATGTTAATAGCCCCAAGCTCTGCCCTTTGCTCCCCTGCCCCAGGAGCAGTCACTACATCTGTGACACCTCAGTGTCCCTCAGAGCCCTTTCCTCTTATCACCTGTTAACAACTGTATGATCTGTCTTCCACCGGACCCTGGCTGAAACACATATCCAGTTTGCTACCTTTGTGCATGCATGATGTCTCCCAACTATAAGCACCCTATGGGAGGGACGATCTAATGCCTTCTGGGGTCCCACACCCTGCCTGGTGCCTTAAGTGACTGATACTTAGCTTGCTGGTTACTTGTCTCATCTCACATTTATTCTTCATTCTCTACCATGCAGAGAACATGGGCTCCTAGCTACTAACCTTTCTGGGAAGACTTCTTGTCCCTTAAAAATGGTTTCATACTCTTCCTCTTCCCAGCTCCCTGGTGGGTAGTGCATCTGTCCCCAACCTCCTGTTCTCACCTCTCTCCTGCTCCTGAGGAGGTAGAAGGCCCAACACCCCCTCAGGCGGCTTCAGCAGCAGGAGAAATGGACTCTGTAAGAGGCCCTGGTAGGAAAGGTACAAATTCATCTCCTGAAAACAGTATGAGAATCATCAGTAGTGATAGGGAAGCCAAGGAGATTCAGAAGTTCGCTTTGTGTCTTTATTGACAAAAAAAAAAAAAGTCACAGCATTTCAGACTTAATCAAATACACAAACAGTAACAAACGGCACCCACAAGTGACAGGCATGGTCCCTAACCTCTGGGTCAAAGGCCATGCTGGAGGGCATGGGTGTCCTCTTGGCCCTGCCCCCCTCCCCAGCATGTCTGTCCCTTCCTCCCCTACACCTTGCTGACACCCCTGAGATCAGTTAAGACTGCAGAAACGAAGTCGCTCTAGAGGAGGTTGGGCCGCTGCCAAGGAGAAAGCAGGTTCTGAGGGAAAGACAGAAGCGCGCTGTTGTGGCGTCTCCTGGGAGAAGCCAGGCTGCTCAGGAGCTGGGCCTGCATGGCCCGCGGCCTCCGGCCTGGGCACAGAGAGAAGGAAGACACTCCCCACCAGGCGGCACTGGGCAGCTGGACAGAATGTGGGTCACTGGCCACGACAGAATGTGACACCCCCAAATCGATGGCCAGACCTCTCTCTGAAGCCATCAGCTGCACTCTCCCGGCGGGGGGGAAGGCTTTCAGGGAAAAATACTGACTTGGTTCATAAAAGGCTGGGGCGAATACTTTTCCAGAAGCCCTAAGAAATGAATCATCTTCAGATTCAGGAGCACCGGAGTAACTGTCACTGGGTTGCCATGAGGAGGGAATCCTCATGAAAGCCAGTCCTCTAGGAGAGCGGAAATGTCACTTCTGTTGGTTTCTCTGCTGAGTAAGGCGCTCGGCAGTCTTTCTACAAGATCCGCTGTGGGACTCTGAAAAGAGAAATGGTCGTTTCTGAGGGGCTCGCTCTCCTCTGCCTCCGGTCCACCATCCTTCAGGCCTTCGTGCAGGCTTGGGAGCGTGGGCCCACCACCAGGCAGGCCCTAGGAAAGCAAACCTCATTGGGTTCCAAGCCCCCGATGAAGCTGCTTTCCCTCCTTTGAGTCAAATGTTACTTTTCTGAGTTGGCCAAAGAGCACCTCCTCCAAAGTCCTCTGTCCTATTCTGGTCAGAGCAGCTTTTCCTTGACACACGCAATTTTATTTTGTTTTGTTTTCCTGAAAGGTGACGGGATGATACCTGCGACCTTTTAGAAAGGTGACTGCTTTTACTGTAGGTAGAAGTTCGTGTAACATCTTAGGGCTGTAGAAATCGCGGGCTCGGGCCAGAGTCCCGAGGTGCCGACATCCACATGCACGCTCACTTATTAGCAGGCACCCCTGCGTACACATTTCTATCCTGTTCTACACACAGATAAGGTCAAAGCAAGAATGCTGAAGAAGAATTACGCCATCTGCATGCGGGCAGGGCCCAAGCTCTAAAGACATCTGACACAGCCCGTGAGTCATTCGCAGAATCTGCAGCCCCAGGCCTACCTAGGAAGCGGCTGAGCTGTGGAGGAAGCCAAGAGGGACAGGCATGAGGTGCCATCGCACATGGGGCGTCCCACGGCACCTTCCCCTTCTCTGGGCCGTTTGCCACACTAGGAAAGTCATCTAGGGAAAAACGAGGATTCTCTGGCCCTTGGCATTCAATGACTGCTCACCAAGACTCAGAAGCTTGGCGAGAAGATCCAGCTACAAGCTCTGTGGTCCCAGCCCAAAGGAGGGTTTTACTCCCCTCCTCGGTCAAACAAGCATTTGATTCTCCATGACATGGCACTCTGAAGAAAGAAGTGGGGTTGGAGATGGGGGAGCCGGGGGGCTGTCCCTGGACTGCCCCGCAAACATGTACACACTACCGGGGATGATGTGGGCTCACTGACACACCGGCCAGCGAGTCAAGGTCAGAGACCGAGAAGAGACACAAATAAATACTGAATGTTCTCAGTCAAGGCATTTCCAAGGGACAATCACAGAAATAACAACACTTTTGGATACTACAACATAACACATTTGGCAGCTTTCAAAGAAGTGCCGTCCCCATCCCAAGCCATCAGAGGATCCAAAGTCCCTTTTATCTTCAGTTTAAACAGTCAGAGAAGGAAGATGGGCTGACAAGGGTGAGCGAAGGCTATAGACCAGCTACCTGAAGCTCCCATCCGTCGTTGCGACAGAGGGTGGGATGCCGCCTGCCTCAGACCTTCTCTTGGGATGAAAGTAAGCTACTGCAGG
This sequence comes from Spilogale gracilis, assembly GCA_004023965.1. Lineage (NCBI taxonomy): Eukaryota > Metazoa > Chordata > Mammalia > Carnivora > Mephitidae > Spilogale > Spilogale gracilis. The sequence continues at coordinate 20,555 of PITA01020283.1, forward strand.
GTCCGGGCTGCTGGAGGAAAATGAGGCAAGGATCAACATGGCAGCAGCTAAGTGCCCCAAACCCACGGCAGCGATGCCCAACCGCCACCCACAACCAAGGACACCCATCGTCCCCTTCCTCAAAGGGGTTTTGTTCCTTTATCCAAAACCTCAATTCAATTTGACAAACTGAAGCTACAATCCTAGGCATCTGCCACATTAGTCGGAGTACACAGGACGGGAAAGATAGTGTTACAAAGCAGCTGCCGACGTCCACTGCGGCACTCAAGCGAAAACATGGCACAGCTCAGGGACGATCCTTTTTCATTTGCTCCAGCTTCCCTGAAGTATGGGCATGTGCAAGGAGCCAGGCCTGCCTCTTCCCTTCCCCCAGATGCCCGTAAGGGCTCCAACTGGGAACCCAGCCCAGCTGCGGTTATAAAGATTTGTCACAACACTGGCTAAGAAAACAAAAGCAGGTCTCTGAAAAGGTATTCTGCAGCCGGCAGTTGCATCTGTCTTCAGGTTCCTGTGGGTGGGGACAGGGGTTCCTTTGGTTTTGACCAGAACACTTCTCCACTGGGGGGCCAGGCTCAGCTTTGCTTTGCAGTAGCTCGGTTACTGTACAGGAGCAAGATTTAACTTCACGAGGTGCTCTGCCGGGTTGCTCTCCTGATGGTTAAGGATCTGGAGTTTACATCCGAGATCCTCTCTCCTGAAGAATCTGCAAGGGGAAGATCAGGGAGAGGGCTGAGGCTTGGAGTTTGTAGCAGACTTGCATTTAGGCTGAGGCTGCTAGGCAGACTGCTGAGGGAAAAGTGACCCAGGCTTTCAACTGGACCCCCATGAGCAGCACGACACTCCTTGTTAAACCACAAGGCAAGGCAGGGTTGCAGCCTCGACCTCCCTTGAAGCACTTCAGTTGTAACAGACTCTTGCTGAACACAGTGAGGCCCCTACATTACGTGCTGTTGACGCTAAAAGAAATGGTTCAGATGCACCATGTGTGCGTGCATGGGTGTGCGTGTGCATGTGTGTGAGATAACAGTGCATAGTCTCCCAGGGACTTGAGGTGAGGAGGTCACAAACGCAACCAAATATCCTTTCTCTTGAGGCGGGCGGGAGCGGGGGGGGGGGGGGGGAAGAACAGTTTCAAAGAATAAACATAAAATAAAATACTTTCCAATTTCAAGTTTCAGAATTCTCATGTTGTAGTAATTAGTGGCAATAAGATTTTTTCACCGATTTGACAGAGCGTACGTAAGTCTACCCTATTTCAGTACCTGTTTCCTAACTAAAATCCTCACTCATTGCTCCATAAATCCTGATTTAAATTCTAGCAAAGACCAAAATGAAGGTAAAATGCAAAGCTAGATTCAGAAGGAAAGGGAAGAAACCTCAAGCAAACAGCTCAGACAAAATCCCCTGAGGGGCTGGGAACAAAGTCAGAGACAAAATTCCGGTGGCGCAATTTCTTACCTTTGCCTTTTCACTGGGCTCTATGACAATGCCATTGGTAGAATTATTTAGTTCTCTGGAGACAACACAGAGGAATTCTGCCTGATCCTCATTTCCATAGTTATACGAAGATCCAATGCTGATTAGCTGATAGAACAAGAATATGGTGAAACCTTAAGGTACCAAAGTGCCACACAAATCCAACCCTACTCCTGACCGAACTGTGTAGTTTTGCTTCTCATGGATGTTGATTGTCTGGGACTATCGAGGCTCCAGGGGACATATGGATCTCAGTTATTCACCAGCGCATCTGCAACAAGCCTTCCCTAGAGAAGAAAAGTATGGGCTCTGCCACTGTCTCCCCATCCAAGCACTTGAAATAATCCCAAAGGCAGCAACTAGGATTAGCATGATCATACTCCTTCTAGCAAACACTGAGGTGAACAAGAATGTTTCTGTGAATGAGAATGGACACTTGCTTCAGGCAAACACCTACGCAGAGCTGGCTCATCTTTAGGCAGAAGTCCTAGACCGAAGACTGGTACTTAGAAGGCTCTGGAAAGCAATGAGTGAATCACTGAAGAGTTACCATAAGCCATATGTTGCTGAAACTTTTAACCTTTTCAGTGAACTGAATTCAGGATGCAATTCTAAATAGGCAACACACATGCACAGGGCAAAATAGGGTCAAAGGGTAAAGTCAGCCGGACAAGCACGTAGGGCCTCACATCAGAAGAACATGACTGACTTGCTCTATGAATGGGCGTTGGGTCCCTCTGTCTCCCTGAGCCTTAACTTCCTCATCCATATAATAGAGACAGTACAAACGTGCCTTGCCCACCCCCAGAACATTAACAAGATGAAAAAAAGATTCAGAATTATTCACTGGTTTCATAAAGAATACTTAAAAAGGCCCTTGGGTGGCTCAGTAGGTTAAGCATCTGTCTTTGGCTCAGGTCATGATCCCAGCGTCCTGGGATTGAGTCCTGCATCAGGCTCCCTGCTCAGTGGGGAATCTGCTTCGTTCTCTGCCCCTCACCCTACTCTTGTGCTCTCAAAAACCAACCCCCCCAAAAAACCTGAAAAACTTAAAAAAAAAAAAGAATACTTAAAACAATTTTTTTTTTCTTAAATAATATTCTTTGCTTAAGATGTATACCAGGGAGGGGTGTCTGGCTAGCTCAGTAGGAGAAGCATGCAACTCTTGATTTCGGGGTCATGAGTTTGGGCCCCATGTTGGGCACAGAGATTACTTAAAAATAAAATGTTTGAAAAATAAAAAAAGACGTATCAGGGAAAATACTCGTGGCGTGGAAGCATGGCAACATTTTGCAGCCCCCACCTGGCTAAGAACTAGGCCAACACACACAGGCTGAATGGATTTAGCAGCATCGGCAAGTATGAGGAATGATCCCATGTTGGCTCCGAAGGCAGAGACGCATGTATATTCGATCTATAACACAATGTTCTTAACACGAAGCAGAGTAGCTATTTGAGAAGGTTAGTTTACGGTGATCGTTCAACTGACTCTTCAACTCTACATAAAAACCAGGCATGATCCACACAAAAATGGTAACACAGTCAATATTCATTCCGTTCCTGCCCAGCCTCCCTGAGGTGAACATAGGAGATGAGCTGAACAATTCTGCCATCTAATGGAGGGAACAGTACAATTCACTGTGTGGCTTCCTCCACCGCACAAAGCTGAAGGAACATAAAGGCACAGACTGATGGGAAACGGCCAAGTCACACTTCTCACCACGTCTGACTCCTTTCACATTACACCCGTCATGCTTCTTGGGATGGATTACATATATGTTTGGAATGATAGCATTCGCACTCTGGGGGAAGGGAAGGAAGGGCTGGTGCTGAATCCTAGCCTTCTTTAGGTACTTATTCTACAATGTGTCAACTGACTGAGAACTTTCAAAAGGAATCCCTCTGAGGGAGAAGAACACCCCAGGGAGGCACTTTCAAGCCGGAGCAAGCTGGCTGGCTCCCTCTGGCACAACCAAGTTGAAACCTGGATGTGAAGTCTGGAGACACGCTACTATTCTGAATTCTCCCCAGCTCATCTTGTATGACCGAGCAAATAATCCACACCAAGTGGCTCTTCCCCATGTTTCTGAACAGGTTCCCTTCTGGCCCTCCTGTTCCCTCCTGGTGTGAGACACGTGGCCTCTTGGGAAACATACCTGTTCAAATTTCCAACCGTCAGACATAGTGGAGACCATCTGCGTCAGCTCCTCCTCCTGGCACTGCAGGACTCGGTACACGTGCTTCACGGGGCCCTGCGACGACAAGCAGACTTTGAAGAACAATCTCAAGGACACTACAGTTTGCAGCTGCCCTGGTGCGGCTCTTCCCAGAAATGAACACTGAAAAGGAGTTTGCTTGGACTTTTTTTCTGGGAAGCCACACACTCGCCCCTCTGACAAGCAGCAATGTCATTTTTCAATAGGAACTTATCCAAGGAAGGAAAGGAGAAAAAAAGGCCCAAGGCTATGGAATTAGTGGGTAAAATAGTTCTGAAGTTCCAAGAAATGAATTATGTGCTTAGATTTCATCCATTTCCCGGAGTAGAAAACAGAATAAAATCACTTTGGACAAGAAAGTCACGTCATCATCTTAATTGGTTCATATCTGACATACATGCTGAAAATGCAGACTGTATTTTGGTTTATTCAGAGTGAAATCTTATTATGGAGATAACATATTAAATAGAGTCCCACAATATAACAATGTTCAAAACACTTTTATCCTCCGCTCACGGTCCCTGAGAGTAAAAGTGTTTCAGTGTTAAATGGTAAAAAGTTTACACTAAAAAACAGGTATTTGGTCTTTGTTCCTGGTTCCTAGCACAGAGCTCCTAAAACCCTTGGAATTTCCTGAGGGATAAAAGTGTCTTTTTTGTGCTAAGGACTGGTCCCAAGAAAGACCAAGC
>PITA01020283.1:25035-35404 GCA_004023965.1 Spilogale gracilis
CCTTAAAAAAAAAAAAAAAAAAAAAAAAAAAAGACTGAATTCGATCACCAGCAGCCAATGATTTAATCTAATTAGTCATATCTACATAACGAAACATCCTTAAAAATCCCCGGACACGGGGGTTCAGGGAGCTTCCCAGCTGGCATAACCAGGGCAAGTGGTGCACCCCAAGTGCATAGGCCCAAAGGCTCCTGCGCTCGGACCCCGCCCCATGTCTCTCCATCTGGCTGTCCTTCTGTCTCCTAGAGATAAAACTATAATAGTAAATAGAGCATTTCCCTGAGTTCTAGAAGTTGTTCTAGTAAATTACTGAACCCAAAGGGGAATGTCATGGGAACCCTTCAATGTGCAGCCACGAGGGACAGAAGTGCAGGTAGCCTGGGGACCTGGGACGTGGCACTGGCATCTGAAGTGTGGGGCTGAGCCCTGAAACCTGTAGAAATAGTTAGCATGTATTAGTGTCAGGACAGGAGGAACTGCTATCACTTGCTAGCCCACTCAACTCCGGAACAGCAGTTAGATCCCGAAGCGAAAAGGCTGGCTGCCCAAAGCTGCAGCACTACGGCCTCTACGCTTCATCCACAGAAGCCCTCGCTGAGGACTTGGCCAGCGAGGGTTAGACGCCAAAGTCTGGTGAGGGCAAGGGCTGCTGCACGCGGGTATGCTCACCAGATAAGAGCTCCTGTTCACAGCAGCACAATGAGAGGCACACAGGAAGCCTCGGGGTTTGTCAGTCTCGGACCTTCACTGTTGGGTCCAATAGCTGCGTGGCCACTGCCCGTCCCAAAGGACATGATGCATTTGTTAGGGCACAAACAGCAACGGAAGCTCAGAAGAATGACGCTCCATCATGGAGAGACTGGTTATATTCACATGGTTTTAAGAAAATACGAACAGTTTTCTTTTTTCTTTCTTTCTTTTTTTTTTAAGATTTTATTTATTTGACAGAGAGACACATAGCCAGAGAGGGAACACAAGCAGCAGGAGTGAGAGAGGGAGAAGCAGGGAGCTCGAGTCTCTGGGATCATGACCTGAGCCGAAGGCAGAGGCTTAACTACTGAGCCACCCAGGCACCCCACGAACAGTTTTCTTAAGAGTAATGGAAATCTGGCTTTAATACTTTTTCAAAAGCATGACTGTGGAATTCAGTGCTCTGGAAAATTTATTTGGAAGAACTCAATGATGGGGAAATACTGGCTCAACAAAAGCAGCTCCGGTTTATGGAGTGCTACAAGCCCACAGTGTTATTCCCTTCTGCTCCTGTCTTCTGTGGGACATCAGTGTCCTGCTTGAGTCTGGCGGGGCCTGTCAGGATGGAGGCAACGCCAAGGCTCGGGCTGGTCTGCCAACAATGCTGCGCTCTTTCTTTCATGCTCTCTCCCCTTCCAGACCGAATGCAACTATTGTTACACGAGGTACCAAGAAACACATTCCCTCCACATAAAACATAGAACAAATCTTGGGAAGAGTTCAATGATCTCTGATTACATACTGTGGAAATAACCAAGCGTTTTTATGTTATAAAACTCAGAGCATCATGAAAGATCAATGATACTAGCCACAACTGTCAAAGCCCCAGGTATTTAAGATAAAATCTTAAAAAAAAAACCCAAAAAACAAAAATAAGCAAGTTAAAGGAGACAACATGTTTGAAGGGAGAGCCACAAAAATACACACATGGCCAATTTCACCTTAGAGCCGTGACACACGCAAGAGAGGGTGTTTTTGAACAACCTCAAATCTGTTCAGAGTTTCACTAAATATAAAGGACAGATGGAAAGACCAATTAGCATCAAAAAGGCCTTGGCATCCCTAGAACAAAAAAGCTTCCAACTGGGTCTATATCCATAAGCCTTCAGAACCTAGAGAACTAATTAATCGCTGTCATCAAACATCTTACAATGCTCTCAAGGACTTAGCTAATGGCAAAGAACTGAGAACATTCAGGGTTGAATGGCTTCAAATTACATAATTCATGGTACCATCACAACTTACACTAAGCAGGGGCGCCTGGGTGGCTGAGTTGGTTAAGCGACTGCCTTCGGCTCAGGTCATGATCCTGGAGACCTGGGACCGAGTCCCACATTGGGCTCCCTCCTCAGCAGGAAGCCTGCTTCTCCCTCTCTCACACCCCCTGCTTGTGTTCCCTCTCTGGCTGTGTTTCTCTCTGTCAAATAAATAAAATCTTAAAAAAAAAAAAATCTTACACTAAGCAATCAGAAGTTTTTTTGGAATGTGGAAAATTGAGGACAAAGCTAGGTTTCCAGAATGTCTAGCTATTAAGTATTTATAAGAGAGAAAGATGCCACATACATATAATCCGAGATGGCAATGAGGTTGGTGCCACTAGATCGTATTTCATATGGTAAACAGCAAACCAGCTGTAAATTCATTTTTGAACATTAAAAAGGTTTTGAGCCATTGGCCAGAAGGAAGAAAACTATAATAAGCTCTTCTTTCCACCTTTGCAAACTACCACAAAGTGAAAAGAAAGGTCATTTTTTATTATAGGTGTCAGTTACCCTGCCAGATAACTCCATTTAGAGCCAGAAAATTTGGATATATGAAGTTTAACATAGAAAGAACATAGAAAGGAATTATTTTTTACTTTTTGTTTTGTTTTGATTTTTGAAAAGAAACATATTGCCTTCTGAATCACAGGAAAATTCTGCACTGCCATAGACTGGCTCTCAGGAAAGCAGCCATCACCAGGAGCTGATGGGATAAGAGGCAGGCTATAGGACAGATGGTCACAGTGGGTCCAATGCTGTCACCGCAGTTGTACCTTCTTAAAATAGAGTTTGTACAGGAAAGGGAACGTCTGTTTTCCCTGCTAGACTTCAAGCATCTAGAGGGCACAGACCCTCTCCTGGGAGGCAGAGTCTCAAAGGCCTAAAAGATGCCTCTGTGGCCACTTCCGACATGTGACGGGTGATGTGGTGTTAAATAAGCTCCGCGTGCCCTACTGTCTTCCCTTCTCAAACTGGTGGCACTGTGGTGCAGTTTTTGTTGTTGTTATTCTGTCTACTGAGTTAATATAAAAACCCAAACTTCATCATAAACAGAGAAGCTTGAGATGATTTCCTCAGAAGCATAATTCACAAGCAGCTCCTAAAGTCTAGGCCACGAGACTGGTTTCACATCGCCATCAGGAGCTGAATGGAAGAAGGCTGGTCCTGTTAAGTGGCTGAGAGGTGGAAGCAGAGCTCACTGAACCCTATGGGGGGGGGGGGGCAGATACAAGGTTCCAAACTGGGAGCAGCCACAACCTCTCATTCTTTTAAAGGGACAGGACGGCTATTCCACTTAGTTATGTCTTCTTCTGTTTCCTTGTTCTGAGCAAGTCCAGTGGCGAATGTGCTGTCTGCCTGGTGGATGGACTGTGTATGGACCCCCAGCTTTAAGGGGAGAGGCAGCTCTTGCCTGAGAGCACACCATACCTTTCAAATCCGACCCAGACACAGCCACAAAGAGCCACTGAGACCTTTTCTCTTTAAGAGTTCAAAACCCGTTAGGCGCCTGGCTGGTTCAGTTGGTGGAGCTGTGACTCTTGATCTTGGGGTTGTGAGTTCAAGCGCCATGCTGGGTGAAGAGATTAAAAATAAATTCTTAAAAAAAAAAAAAAAAAAAAAAAAAGAGTTCAAAACCCATTACCTGAGAAGTTCTGTTCTCATTGTCCCGTATCCGTTCCTTAACCAGCCGCACAAGAGATGCAATGTTGTAAAACTCCGCTTCTTCCAGAACACCTAGGACAAGGACCAAGCTATAGTTAGAGATGTGTGTGCATTCCCCAGAAAACAGCAAGAGCTGAAGTTTCCATGCTTGCTAAGAATTGCATTTTTTTCAAATGGAAGCCTCGTCTCTCTCCTTCAGCCTGGTGAACACTTCTTTGCTATTTAGGGTGTACCCATTTCCTTCTCCCCAAAGTGAGTGAGTCACTGGGTCTGCTCTGTTCACTCTGTTTCACCCCTGCAGTTTCCCACTTGGCACTTCGACTCTCCCTGCACCTGCCCATTAGCTGCAGGACACCTTTCCCATATGTCACTTACTTCCTGGAACTGGTCACATTGGAGAACTCCTAAGCTTGTAATGCTTAGCCAGTCTGTCCTAAAAATGACCAGGGGCGGATGTGTATAAAATTATGTGGACCAGATTTAATAGGATGCTTATTATTTGAACATAAAAGGCAGTTACTGAAAGAAGGCTGTGCTAAATAAAATCAAAGGCCTTGGAGAGGACAACCAAGTGGGGTGTGTGATCTGGTATCAGACAAAAACATCTGCTATAAAAAATGTTATTGAAGCAACTGATAAAATTGGACTATAAGCTGCAGATAGAAATATTTATCAATATTAAATTTCCTGAACTTGATAACTATACTGTACCCTTGTTCTTAGGAAATACACTGAAGTATTAAGGGGTGAATCTAATTTAGTCTCCAATAGTTCAGAAGTAAAAACTGTGGTAGGAAAGGAAGGAAGGACAGGAGCAGGGAGAGAGAACGGATGATAACACAAGGATGACAAAAAAATGTTAAAAACTGGTGAATCTGGGAGTTCTCGCCCTTTCCTCCGAGTTTGAAAATATTTCAAAATCGAAAACAGTATTGTTTGAGAAAAGATGCTGAAGACTCCTCTTTTCAAGACACCAGATTATCCACGAGGTAGTAATTACTGAAGTTGGGTGGTGGGTCCATGGAAATTACTATATTATTCCCATTATTGTTGTATGCATTTGAAATGTTAAAAAAAGAAAGAGAGCAAGCATAGGAGTTCTCTTTTTACTGGCTGAAGCAGATGTGTTTTGTGGCCACTTCATTAACTAGCATGGCCCTAACAGCTTTCTTACTCAGAGCTAAAGCTTCCAGGTCAGGGTGCCCTGGATTTAGGGACAGGCCCCAATCTTCTACTGAATGCCTTTGGTGAGGCCACAGCAAGCCTTTTGGAAAGATGTCTAGACCCACTTACAGTCCCAATGCCCTACAAAACAAAAAGGTGAGGCAACCGATTATACACCTGACAATGGAATGGAAAATGAATTAGGTCAGCTGCAGAAATTTACAGGGAAGCAAGAGACCAGTCTTAAAAGAAATGAGGCCAAGTCTTTATTATTTTTTATAGCTGCAAGTAAAATTGAAAATATAAATAGTTAACGTCAGAGATGTGATGCTTCGGACTACGGACATTCACTGCTTGCGAGCACATAAGTAAAAGTAAAAAGGGATCCTGACAATTCTGCAGGTTTGAAGAATGCTCCTGAAGGTATCTGCAAAACTGAGCTACCTATTTTCCTTCTCATTAAGAAGGGTGAACAGAGCCCAGTGGGAATCCCTTAAGTAAGACCTCCTCAGAGAAGACTCAGTAACTAGAGACGCCCTGCTCAATTTCACAAACCTTTACTACACCTGCACATGAACTCGATAAAAATCTCAAAAAAAAAAAAAAAAAAATCAGATCTGTGAAACAGCTTTAAAGATACGGCCCAAATTTTGAAAATGCCCAGTTCAAACATCGTTCTTACCTTCTTCTGCCAACTCCTTCGTAATGATGAGTTTCCCATGGCGGAGGTAGTTTAGGATAGGACCAAAGTAGGTAGGGTCTCTGTCAATCAGATAGGCCCCTGTCTCATCCTGCCAACCAAACACAAAGGTATCACACTGGAGATTTCAGACTAATTCCAAGGAGGAGTTCAACCTCTCTGTCACAATTCTTTAGTGAGAAGGCAAGTTCTGGGGCACGTGGGTGGCTCAGTTTTTGAGCATCTGTCTTCAGCTTGGGTCATGATCCCGGAGTCCAGGAATGGAGCCCCGTATCAGGCTCCCTGCTCAGCAGGAGGCCTGTATCTCCCTCTCTCACTCCCCTTGCTTGTGTTCCCTCTCTAGCTGTGTTTCTCTGTCAAATAAATGAATAAAATCTTTAAAAAAGAGAGAGAGAGAAGGCAAGTTTTGCTAGATGGTGCTTATCACAAACTACTGGCAAGCCTAGTTTTATATATCTTGTACTCTGAGATTTCAGGTGGGGTGTTACAGATGTCTAGTCACATCATCCAGGCGTTTACTTGAACTTCTAAAATCTTTACTTGGACACAATTACCACCATTCTTCTATGGGATATCTGTTATAAAGGAAGGGGAAGAAAATGCCATAGTTTGATTATTTAAATCTCTGCTTGGGATGGACATTCTGACTGCTCTACTGCCCCCAAATCACATTCCTAATTCTAAGAAAACCTCTGTATAGTTGGCAATACTCCTGAGCTCAAGGCCAACATCAGTGGGAGTCTGCATTGCCAGCTGTAACTCACACACCCCAGTTCTGTGCCCAGAGGAAGCTTGGCAATGCCAGGACTTGGCGCTGAGCAGCTTTAATCCTACTCATCTTTACAGTAAAAGGAACAAGAAGAAACTGGCTTCTGTTGCAAGAAGAGAGATTTAGGGTAGATAAAAATAATTCCTTTATAAGCAAAGGTTTTGGAATTTCTTTAAAGTTAGGGCAGGACAAGTTTCCATCAATCTGAGATTAGAGGAGAGGTAGATGGTGAATAAATAAAACAGCCAATCTTTACCCAAGCCCAACTCTATTTCAATATAACTGGCTGAGTGCTATACAGAAGGTGGTGCAAGCTGTGGTCAGCGCCTTACGAAATGATGAATGTGTAAAGTTAATAAACAACACTTCAAACTGGAAATGGGCTGCAAGTGTCTCCTCACCTCTCAGCTTTCGGTCAGCAGCCGAGCATCTTGCTCTATGGCATTCTTCAGTTCTCATTTTCCTATGGCCTTAACCAGTAGGCTGAGGTTTAAACTGGTAAATGGTAATCTCTTTCCATGGCACGTATCTGAGCTCTAACATGGTCCTAAAACAGTGACTGTTACCAGATGAGAGCTCAGGGCCCAGGACCACAGGAAAGAAGTGTGGTATCACGAGAAGCACTTCCTGCAGCTGTCACACCCAGGCTTTCACCCAACTTGGCAGAGGGGTCCAAGAGGAAGTCTGAGAAAGCTACTAAAGATGCCTTCGCTCACCCTGACCCAGTTCTGGACGCATCTGGCACAGGCAGTGAGGGGCTGACGAGGAGCCAAGGGAAAATTCATGCAGATCTGAGGGGCGGGTATGAGAGGCGTAGAGAGAAATACGGAGAAGGGGTGTGCAGTGGGTTCTCGCGGGTGCGGGTGGGCACGATGTGGGGAAATGAGTCTCTGAGAGCGAAGGGCGGGGTCAGAGAAAAAGCCGGAGTGCCACTGATGGGGAAGAATAGTCCCCAGGACCAGCCTGCCGGGGGAGGGGTGGGGGTGGGGGGATTCCGGGCCGTAGAGCCCGCCTGTGAGGAGCGTGTCGCAGGAATCTGGGGACGAGCTAGGAGACACGAAGGGGGTCCGATGGCCGGGGGCGCGCCCGAGGGCGGGGCGCACCTTGTCCGAGTCCAGCTCCGGGTCCTCCTGGCAGCAGAGGCGACACAGGAAAGACTTGGGCTCCCGGCCTAGGGTCTGTCTGGTGGTCACGAAGTAGGTGCCGCCCACGTTCAGTCGGACCCAGCGGGCCGCACCGCCGCCCCCTGCCCGCTCTGGCGGTCCGGGACCCGGCTCCAACGGCGGCGCGGTAGCGGCGTGCGGGCGGCCGTGGCCCCGGGACGTGGGGCCGACGGGGCGAGGGCTGGGGGGCCCGCGACCCGGGCCACCCCCGTCGCCCAGCCCGCTCCCGCCACCCCCTCCCAGTCCCGCCATCGCCGGGTCCAGCTGTAGCTCCGCCATCTTGGGCCGCCGCCGCCGCTGCCCGCGCGCCGCCGGGCCGGCCCATCTCTCGGCAGGGAGAGCCGGGCCGGCCCATCGGCGGGGGTGGGGCCGGGGGAGAGGGACGGGCGCGCCCCCAACCAGCGCCCAGGGACCCGTGAGGGGGCGGTGCTGCACCCGTCCGCAGGGGCGGGACTTCCGGAACCAGGCTCCGTTTCTACGGGCTGATCCGCAAAGCGAGGCCCGCCCCTTGAGCTTTGGCGTTGGCTCAGAGAGGCTTTCCGGTGACAGAGTTCCGTTCCTTGCTGCTGTGGACTCTGGGGCGCTGGGGTCGGTGAAGGTGAGTGGGGTTTGGGGGTGCTGGGCCCGACATCGGCCGCCCGCCCTGTTTTGCCCCCTCCAGACCTCGTGTCTACCCTTGTCGCACCCTTGACGAGGAGGCCCGGCCGTGCGGTTGGCCTGCGGGCAGAGCGCCGGGGTGTAGCTTCTGCCTCCGCGGATCCGCTTGGCCCTCCCGTCCTCTCCCCTCCCCCGCGCGAGGTCGCCGGGCCCGGCTGTGACCCCCGCCGCCTCTGAGGTTCTTCCACACAGCTTGTCTCGGTCGGTCCGCCCCAGCGCGGCCGACTTCAGCAGTCTGGTGTGGGGACTGGGGAAATGTTACCCCGAGATAGTTTGCAAAGGCCTTTGACATTTCAGTCTTTCTCCTAATGTCTGGCACGATCTTTAATTTAGTTAGACTATTTTCCCATTTTCTTAGCTTAAAAAAAAAATGGCTGTAACCACCTTGCACCTTCTCTCACATTCACATATTGATTGAATACCTCTGTTTAGGGTATTACTAGATGACACAGGGTGTGTGCTAGTGCTACAGAGGATAATCAGACATGAAGAGGAAGGTATTACCAGTCAGGTAGGGAGTGAGTAGAGAGCCCCATAAGCTTGGTAAGGCTATAGGGCAGAGGGATGTGCGCGATTTCACTTGGGGCTTGTAACAGCCTTCTGAGGTGAGCAGGGCTGGTATTATCCCCATTTTTGAGGTGAGGAAATTCTGGCCTAGGTCCTGCTGTGTTTAAGCTTCGTTGAAACTTGTGTATGGTTAAGTTCTGTGCGGTGGAGAATCTGAATAAAACGCATGCAATCAGAATGGAAATGTATTTAAATGATCACTTTTTTTTTTTTTTTAAAGATTTTATTTCTTTGACAGAGAGAAACACAGCCAGAGAGGGAACACAAGCAGAGGGACTGAGAGAGGGAGAAGCAGGCTTCCCGCCGAGCAGGAAGCCTGATGTGAGGCTCGATCCCAGGTCTCCGGGATCATGACCTGAGCCGAAGGCAGTCGCTCAACCAACTGAGCCACCCAGGCGCCCCTAAATGATCACTTTTATGTAGTATTTTTTTTTTAAAGATTTTATTTATTTATTTGACAGAGAGAAACACAGCTAGAGAGGGAACACAAGTAGAGGGACTGAGAGAGGAGAAGCAGGCGGGAGAAGCAGGCTTCCTGCCGAGCGGGAAGCCTGATGTAGGGCTCGATCCCGGGTCTCCAGGACCATGACCTGAGCCGAAAGCAGTCGCCTAACCAACTGAGCTACCCAGGCGCCCCATTATGCAGTATTACTTTAGCAATATTTCCAAAGGTACAGGAAGAGCAAACACTAGAGAACTGGGCTTTTTTTTTTTTTTTTTTTAAAGATTTTATTTTTTTGACAGAGAGAAACCTGAGAGGGAACACAAGCAGGGGGAGTGAGAGAGGGAGAAGCAGGCTTCCCGCTGAGCAGGGAGCCCGATGTGGGACTCGATCCCCGGTCTCCGGGATCATGACCTGAGCCGAAGGCAGTTGCTTAACCAACTGAGCCACCTGGGCGCCCTGAGAACTGGGCTTTTAAGGATGAGTAGAAGTTGGGGAATAGAGGGGGACAATCTTGGAGGAAATGATGTAGCTGTATATGCCAGGTTGCTGCATCCCTTGAATTTGAAAAGCCAAACTATCCTTTTTTAGTATTCCTGATTACGTTAGGTGATAAAGGTACTCATTAAGCTCTCAAGATGCTGATCTATTTCTTAAAGATTTGCATGTTTCTAAGGTGCCTTTTAAAGGGTCTCTGTAAGAGCCCTGTTTTGATCTGACCTGTTTTATTTTCTAGGATCTCAAGATGGCTGGGCGAAAACTTGCTCTAAAAACCATTGACTGGGTAGCTTTTGGGGAGATCATACCCCGAAACCAGAAGGCCATTGCTAACTCTCTGAAATCCTGGAATGAGACACTTACCTCCAGGTCAGTACCATTCTAAGAGGGACCTTCTTTTTTTTTTTTTTGTAAAGATTTTTATTTATTTATTTGACAGAGAGAGAGATCACAAGTAGGCAAAAAGGCAGAGAGAGGGGAGGAGGCAGGCTCCCTGCCGAGCAGAGAGCCCGATGGGGGCCTCAATCCCAGGACCCTGAGATCATGACCTGAGCCGAGAGCAAAGGCTTTAAACCACCGAGCCACCCAGGCACCCTCAGAGGGACCTTCTTAACTTGCTACTGAATGTGGAAGCAAAACAGAGATTTGGAATTACATATCAATTTCTGATGTTCTTCTGATATATGGAAATCCACACATGGGGCTCCTGGGTGGCTCAGTCACTTAAGCTTCCAA
>PITA01020284.1:0-35301 GCA_004023965.1 Spilogale gracilis
GGATGCTTAAATTTTAGGCAGAACTGTCATAGCCTAACAGATCTTGTGCCGTGCAAAGGACTGGTTCTCTTCATTTGACCTACAGTAGAACTACAGTGAGAACTTCTTAAGAGCTAACAAGGCAAAACAGATTTCCTCTTTAAATGAAAGAATGGAATCATAGGTGTTTTTGAAGCTCTCTTGCTGAGGATTAAGCTATCTTTCAGAAATAAGATTGGCTCCCTTGATCCACAGGGACCCCTGGGTAGCTCAGTCTGTTAAGCATCTGCCTTCAGCTCAGGTCACGATCTCGGGGTCCTGGGATCGAACCCCGTGTTGGGGCTCCTTGCTCAGTGGGCAGTCTGCTTCTCCTTCTCCCTCTGTTGCTTCCCCTGCTTGTGCTCTCTCATTTTCTCTCTCTCATTCAAATAAATAAAATTAAATTTAAAAAAATATCTGCTCCACTGATCCCAACAATGCCCACCAAGGTCTCGCATCCTGGCCCCTCCCGAGCCCATCCGCAATTCCAGGTCAGGCATTGTCATCAGATGGGAAAACGTCCATCTGAAGAACCCTCTCTCACAAGACGTTTCACCCGCTTTCTGCAATCTCTAAACAGTCAAAATAAACACATTTCTGCAGGTGGTATCCCAAAGAGGCAAAATAATCATTACCTAAAAACACCCTCCTCTGTAGGAGGGCATCTGATATGAAAACACATAAGACTTTCATATCGACTTCATACTGAAAAGCCCCATTTGGCTCTAAAAGCAGACAGCTTTAGCAACACAACCCACTGATATTTCCACAGCCTCCCTCCCTTTCCTCTTAATGAGACTGCTGATGAGCCTCACACTCCACATAATGGGCTCTTCTGCACACAGCCACATTGCTCACTCTTAAATAAGAACACTTGGTCACCCGGCTACTCTTCCCAAAACCTACCAATGCGAGCACGCTGTCCCATATTCGTGTCAGCGGCTGTCAGCACACAGAACTACCTTACTGTCAGCTCTGCTGACAACCTGTGCCCCGTCACCATCTCCAACATTCCCAAGGCCACCCTCGCAGGTCCCCTAAGCATCCTGAGAAAAACAGCAAAATATGTTCCACTCTCCTATTGATTTTCCTCAAGAGGTTCATCAGAGGAGGTCACGGGGGAAGAGGAGAAGGAAAGGGGAACAATGGTGATGCAAAATTCCTCTTCGTATGTTCTTAAACCAATGGGTCTACTCAAAATAGTAATTTTCAGAAAAACCTATGATTTGAGCTTCCTTTTTCATCTTTCTACAGCAGAAAACACATTGAGCCTTCCAGGTATTTCTACTTCTAGCCATTTTTCCCTGAAATGACTTATGGATGTCCCCCCTCCCCCAAAGCTGGATGCCTAAAAGCTCAGAGAGCGAGCAGGCATTTTGGACATCAGTAAGGACCTCCTCCTCTGGACAAAAAGGACTGCCCTTGAAGCGGAGGCCCAGATTCCACAAATAAGCTGTCACGCTGCCGTCACGGGCTTCTCCTTGTGTCACCTCATGTATCCAAAGAACCTTACACTGGCCCAGGGAGGAAAACAAAATCCCACTGCAAGAAGAGTCCACTTTGCAGGGCAGGGAGCTTCCTATCTGGGGGTCACGAGGCTGTGAGTCTCACAAAACCGGCTGTGCAACTGCTCTCTTCCTCCGGAGTTCAGACATCCCCTGTCAAGACCCTCTCTTTTCTAGTCTACAAGAAGCACCCGGCTTCTCCCAACTACATTTCTCTTTCATCTGCAGAGAGAAAAGAGCATTTTTTTCTTGTCTAACTTTATGGAAGAGCTTTTTTTCCCCCAGTTGACAAAAAGTCCCCAAGTGATTTATAACCCCCTGACCCTGGATCCGTCTGTATCTCTCAGTGAGATAAGGAATCCGAACTCAAACAAAGACCACCATCGCAACACCACCTAACAAGCAATGAGTGATCTGGGTCGGAAGGCAATTATCTCAGGTAATAAATAGAAATTGTTGCATAGAACTGAAACCATGGGCTAAGAAAGCTAACACTGTCTGTGTCACTGATCCACTCAGAGAGCAGCTCCGTATTGCCTCCTTGGATCTTTTTCCCGCCTGATCCCTAATTCCCTAGCAAATATCAGAAAGCACACAGTGGATATTCAAAGACCTGCTGATGCCTTCAGCCAGTCCTTCCTGCTGGACCTCTGCATGCAAGGCAAAGTATGAAGCTCACAGAGGAGTCTGAGACCCACTTACAGCCCTCGAGATCCTTGGAGAACAGGAGAGTAGTTGGCAAAAGATATCTTTGTCACCCCTCCAAATATGAGCCAGTCTCACTCATTCTCCCAGCTGTCAGAGGATGCAGGACAAAACCCAACACATAGCTGATCCTGGGGCCACATTATGTGCACAGAGCACAGGACTCTGAACCTGGACTCATTGTACCACCACCCCCAGGGAGCCTGGGGTCCCCTGGTATGATTGCTGGCACTGGGAAAAACAGTAGTTTTTGATTTCAGGGAGACCCCTGCTCAAACTTCGAATATTTAAACTGTTAATAATAACTGATGTGTGAACATTTGACAATATTCAATTATGCCCTAGCTCATGAAAGGGGCTGAATTTTGGAGGAACTTTCAGAATGAGGTCCCTGAACTCAGGAATACTCCACTGGGGTCTGGTGATCTTGTTTGAAAACACAGAAACTGAGAGGAAGATGCCTAATTTGTAACTTTGGGGTATATGGAGGCTAATTTTATATTTATCGATATCGATATAATTGGGCCACAAAGTGCCCAGGTATTTGCCCCAACATTACTCTAGGGTTGTCTGTCAGGGTGTTTTTGGGTGAGATTACCTTTGAATCCATAGACACTGCTCCCTCTATTGTGGGTGGGCCTCATCTAATCAGTTGAGGGCCTGAACAGAACAAAAGGGCTGATCCACCCCTAAGGAAGAAAGAATTATTTCCTGCATGACTGCCTGAGCCAGGACATTGGTCTTTCCTGCCTTTGGACTTGAATTGAAAGCTGGTCTTCAGACTAGAATATATACACATTTCTACACAAGTTATGTGTGTGTATACATGTACGTGTGGGATTTAGTGTGTAACACCTGCCAGATCACAGAAGCCTGTGTATGCTTGTGCGTGTGGAATCTGTCATGGTCCATTGCTCTACGGGTAATACAGAGTTTGGTAACCCCACACTCAGGCCATATCAATTTCCCCAGGGCACTGAGGGCATACTCATTATTAATTAATTAATTAGTTAGTTAGTTAGTTTGTTTGTTTGTTTATTTTTGAGTGACAGAGAGAAAGAATTCTAAGCAAGCTCCACGCTCAGCACAGAACCCGATGTGGGGCTCCATCCCATGACCTTGAGATCGACCCTGAGCTGAAATCAAGAGTCTGATGTTCAACCAACTGAGCCACCCAGGCGCCCCTATTCCATACTCTTAAAACTAGGATTTGCTGTTTTCATCCTTTCTTCCAATAGTTACCATCTTCCCTGTTTCTTTGACACCACTGCTACTCATTCCTTCATTCACTCACTCATTCAACAAATACGTTCTCAGACATTATGCCCAAGACAAAGGAACTGAAGGAGTCACAGTCATCAACTGACATTTCTCAGACACAACCAAGAAGTTATTTCAGAATCCTGTTTCTGAAAGAGAAGGACAAAGGGGATAAAACAAGTCATCGTGTGGTTGTTTATGGTGGATAAGCAAAGGTCTTTCTGGCTGGATTCAATATCTTTCCCCTTTTCAGAGAACAAAAGACAAAACTCAGGGCCCATGTTTGGATTAAACCCCAAGAAGGTTGATGACTTGTCCTGTTCTCCATTCAGTAGACCTCACCTCATTCTCAAAGGGTAGGGGGAATTGTCTGTGATTTTGAACTTGGCCTTCGTCCAGTTGTCCAGACCACCCTATTATGGCTTCACTGAGTCAATTATATTAGCTCTACAATCCCTTTGATTCCTTTCCAATCTAAATTCCCCCTTTCTGGGAGGACTCGGACGGTCTAGCCAGTGTATTATCTCACAGCATATGGAATTTGGAATGGTATTTCCATACAAGGGCCATACACATTCCTTCTCCAGGTTCCCTTCTGAACCACACATGCTATCGGTTAGCAAAGGAGGCTGAGGAGAGACATGGCAGAGGAAATGATAGGGAAGAAGAGCCAGGAGTTCAAAAGGAAGGCTCCTCACTGCCTAGCAACAAAGAACATAGTCCCCAAATAACAGTTTTTACATGTAATAAGAGATATAATAAATTGCCTTATCGTACCCAATTATCTTAGGCTATAGTTTTCTCTGACGATTTTAGAATTAATTGGTCGCTTAAATATGGCTGCCGAGAGCAAGAAGGCTTTCTGATGGCTCAGGCCGCGAATGTATGACTCAGGCAGTGACTTAACACCTACTTTGTTTCCCTCAACAACAAACCACTCAGCTGTCACTCCAGCAGGTACACGGGGGGTGTTTCTCTGCTGGAGTGAGAAAGCCCACCTGTCCCCGTGTGCTGGACAGAGATGGACACCATTCTGTCATGGCGGGAAGGAGGGAGTGTGGGGATCAGTCACGCGGTGTTTCCATGAAGGCGGTCCCCACAGAGCTTCAGTTCTTGGCCAGCTGACAGTGGGAAGCCTGACATAGGAAGTGACAGCGTGGGCAGCCACAGCTTTCTATGCTTAATAATGCCCACCATCCAGCCCTGTATGCTCTTGGATGTAGGCTTTAGAACATGAGAGCTCTCCGGAAGGAGCTCAACCTCAGGCAAAGGAGAAAGAAGAGATAATATTCACTAATCAGTAAAGGCTTCACACAGGAGACTTGGGAAGAACTTCTAAAATCTAAAAGGTGATGATCTGATATTTTGCCGGACATGGATCTACTATCAGAACATAGAATCTGAAAGAACTTCTGTGACGAGAGAATAAAACAAATCAAGACTTATTTTTTAATATTTTATTTATTTATTTGAGAGAGAGAATGAGTGAGAGAGAGCATGAGAGGGAAGAAAGTCAGAGGGAGAAGCAGAATCCCCACGGAGCTGGGAGTCCGATGCGGGACTTGATCCCGGGACTCCAGGATCATGACCTGAGCTGAAGGCAGTGGCTGAACCAATTGAGCCACCCAGGCGCCCCAAAATACATCAAGACTTTTAAAAGAATCATTGACATGACAGTTATTGCCCAGCAATTAGACAGCTTGGGCCTAAATGGTAAGGGAACAACAGAAATCAAAGTATAAACCTCTACGCCAGCTCATCACTGGCAGGTGGCTGACCAACTCCCGTTGTAGGGACAACAGGCATGAGGACTGCAAACAAGTGCGCAAAGGGGCCAGGACGCTCAGAATATTCGACAAGGGACAGACAGACAGTTGGATTAGCGAGACCAGAGACATCACACTGCAAAGTGTGGACGACAAGATGTTCCTTTGCAGGATACCAGCAGAGAACAGGAAGTGAAAGGGGACACTTGGCATCAGGGCTACTGACTAAGGCCGACTTATTTTTAACACTTGGAAGATGCTGCTGCCGATAGTTCTACTTTCACGCACGTAGATGACATGCACCCAGCCTTCCCTGACCCCTCCTGTGGCTTCAGAGAACCACCCCCAGGACAGGCTGACAGTTGCCTGCAAGTCACTAAGGCACACTGTGGTCAGAGAGGTGGCTTTAGATCCCACGATAAGGACCCAGGGTTTTGGAGAATTCATAAATCTAAGAGTTCACTATTATTCCATAGTATCTTTCAGGAATCCACAGGGCTGGTAAGAGAAGGCTGTTTGGTTTTCTAGTGTGGTGATCTAAGTTTGCGGCAAAATGAAGATTCTCTACTTCAATGCCTTAAGATTCCAGAAGTCTCAGATACCACTGACTCTTATACAACATTAAGCACAGAGTGGGTATGCCCAAAGCTGCAAAGCAACGGACTTAGGAAGTCAGACCATGCAGTTATCCTCTGAGAAGACTGAGCTTCAGAGTTGGCTGGTGGGTCTTCACAGGAGAAGGGGCACCTGATGGAGAAGTTTCCAGTGACACTGTCTGGCATTGCCTCAAGGGTGAGCAAAGTTGGTATTTTTTTCTTCATAAAACAAAACCAACATAGTACCTTCCAGGAACAGTCACGAGTTGGTTAGCCAGAAAAAAATTTTTTTTATTTTAAAATATTTTACTTATTTATTTGACAGAGAGAAACATATCCAGAGAGGGAACACAAGCAGGGGGGTGGGGGGGTGAGAGAGGGAGAAGCAGGCTTCCCGCCCAGCAGGGAGCTTGATGCAGGGCTCGATCCCAGGACTCTGGGATCATGACCTGAGCTTAAGGCAGATGCTTAATGAATGAGCCGCCCAGGTGTCCCATGCCAGAAAATTTTAACAATAAACTAAAAAAAAAAAAAAAAACCAGAATTGGAAGGTATCTCTAGTCTCTTTTTAAAATTCAACATCAGTGGTAAAACCAGCGGCACCATAGACTTTCAAGTCCATGTGGAGGGCTTCCCCGGGATGCCATCTTTGACTATGTCCTCACTTTGTTTTTTCCTTTCCTGAGGTGATCTCTTTCATCCCTATCTAGATGGTGAAGGCTTCTAAATGCATTCCGAACATGTTCCCACAGGTCTCAGCTGAGCCCACAGCTATAGAAATGGGAAACAGCTGCCTAGTGGAAGCTCCGTGGGCTCCACAAGGAGGACATGTTGAGACAGAACAATGGCCCCTACTCAAACTCCACCTAACCCCACCTGGGAATGATACCAGCATTCATCCAAGTAGATGTTGGAATCCTGCCTGTAAGATAGCTCTCCACCATGGGGTTCTCCTCTACATCATGAATGTTTCTGTTTCGTGTAGTTAATTTTATTTTATAGACATTGATACAGTGCTGACTGGGCCAGTCACTGTTCTAAGAGCTTTAGGGGACCTTCATTGTCTTTGCCTTCATCATCACGACCCCTCTCACCACTATCCCTCTCCTTCCATCTGCTCTTCCGATGGCAGCCATAGCAGCTTTACCTAAGAAATCTATCTCGTCACAGTACTTCCAGACGCTTTCGACACTCCTCATTTTCTAGACTACTTGGCATAGCCCATGGTGACCTTTATTGCTTGCCTGTCACCTGTTCGCCCTGCCTCAGCTCTCTTCACGCTCTCCCTGGAGCTCATGCTGCAGCCACACCCTGCTAGACACCTGCCCTCCCGGCAGCCACCTCTCTGCCTCTGCACTTGTCCTTCCCAATGCCCGTGAGGTCTTTCCTCACCTGGGACCCCTCCCCCCCGCTTGTGAGGTTGAACCAGGTATAAGAAAGTTTCCTGTGAGAAGCATTTCCAAATTTCTAAGAAGAGCTGCCTGGAGGGCCCCAAAGCTAATACTAAAACCCCGAGTGGACCTAGAACCAAATCCCAAGTGAAAACAAACGAAACAGTGAACAGAATGGATGACAGTTGCAAGACTTTTCTTAACCATATGGGCAGGCAAAAAAGTCCAAAAACAAAACAAAACAAAAAACCAAAAAAAACGGGAACCTAATATAAAAATGCAAGTGCTGGGGCAATGGCAAACTGCACTACGTCTCCCGTGCACGAACAGGGGTGGGGGAACGACACAGCTGTAGTCACAGAAGCAGCTGTGGAGTCAGCCAAATCGGGTGAGAGAGACATGAAAATCAGGCGAGGATGATTTATGCTAATTTTCTTGTATTTGGTCTGAGTATTCTCTAGTTCGCTCTTCAAACCCCCTGTCAGCATCATTTCTGGTCCTAGTCATTTTCAGCAACTTTCATCCGGCATTTTTTTCCCAGTCGTCTTTTCTCTGCTTCTAAGGATGATCATGAACCAGTGCAGGGAGACTCAAGCAAGACCGAAGGCCACTTTCCGAGAAGCCCAGGCATGCGAATGTGAGTTCTGCTAATCTACACCATTGAGAGGTGTCCTGTGAGAGAGGACCTCTGCCGGCCGACTCAGTGGAGAAGACAGAGACGGCCCAGCCATGACCTTGAACTCAAGGACTCGCAGCCAATAGCTCTGGGGGTCCAAAGGGCACTTAACATGCAGTGCTTCTGAAACCCAGCTGGAGACTACCCCTCACACTCGAGCCCCCCACTCAGTGCTCCCAGCTCCCTAAGTGACAACAGGAATCTGTCAGCTGCCAAGGCCACGAAGCTTGGGTTACCCTTGTTCCTGACGCTCTCTTTCGCTCAAGGCCCTTTAGGTGTGAGCAGCAGCAACTGGGCCAATTCCATAAACAAGATCCAACCGCTTCTCACCCTCGAGGCCACCACCCCAGTCACGACTCCCGCTGCCTCTCACTGGGCTACTAAGAGTCTCTTCGTTGCTTGCAGGCTTCACCCGCCTGGTACATAGTCATTCTTTGCAAAAACTATGCACGGCCTCAAAACCTCCAATGACTTCCCCTTTATAAAAACTCAAGTATTGGGGCACCTGGGTGGCTCAGAGGGTTAAGCCTCTGCCTTCGACTCAGGTCATGATCTCAGGGTCCTGGGATGGAACCCCACATCCCGCTCTCTGCTCAGCAGGGAGCCTGCTTCTTCCTCTCTTTCTCTGCCTGCCTCTCTGCCTACTTATCATTTCTCTCTGTCAAATAAATAAAAATAAAATCTTTAAAACAAAAAACAACAACAAAAAAACCTCAAGTATTTGCCCAGG
Source organism: Spilogale gracilis (assembly GCA_004023965.1). Classification (NCBI taxonomy): domain Eukaryota; kingdom Metazoa; phylum Chordata; class Mammalia; order Carnivora; family Mephitidae; genus Spilogale; species Spilogale gracilis. The sequence continues at coordinate 8,648 of PITA01020284.1, forward strand.
CCTGTTGGCCCTCCCTCACCTTGCCCTGCTAAGTCCTCAGGCCCGCCCCAAACCGGTTCCTCCTTCCGCTCCAGCCACACTGACTTCAGGCACCCTGTTCCCCAGATGCCCCGGGGAATGTCCACCTCTAGGCCTTTGCTGTCTCCTCTGCAGCCTGACCTCTTCCTCCATCTGGGCAACCCCCCGCCCGCCTCCCTCTCTCCCTCCCTTCTCCCTGGGTTCTGCTCAGATCCTCTCTAGGCAAGCAGCCCAATCTCTCCACATCCCTTACCCCTGCCTTATTTCTGTTCAAGGCCTTGACACCACACGTGTCATTTCATATTTGTTTATCATCTGCCTGTCTTCACACTGAAATGTTACTGCTAAGAGGACTGGTACTTTGTTGTGTTCACTACTGCTTTCCCACACCTAGACATGTCCTTATTAAATATATGCTGAATAAATGAGAGGCTGGAGGAGAAGCAAGACATGTACATAATAATTGTAATGCACATAATAATTGTAATGTCAAAGCAAATGCACTTCATTTAGGTAGGGATTCTTCATGCTAAAAAAAGAATCCTTTGCCTTCTCTGTTAGTTTCTTTAAAATAATGAATTAATCGCTCTCTCTCTCTCTCTCTCTCTCTCTCTCTCTCTCTCGACCAACATGCAACTCTATAAGCAGCATGTGCATAAGTGATATCTGATTAGTCATTCCAAAGTCACTGTGTAGTATGTGACAGGCAGTGTATGAGGCTCATAGTAGAGGAAGGATCAACGAATCAGTCATCCTCTGCCTTTAAGTCTGTACTGCATCATATTCAAGAAGATAAAGCATGAATATTAAAGATTGAATGTGGAACCTCTATTGCCTTTTTTGCAAGCAAAAGCCTTCTTGGAATTCAGAAAAGAGCAAATCTCTTCCAGCTGGGGTCATCTCCGGCTGGCTCCATTTTCCACAGTGGAGAGGGCTGGGCTTTGGGGAGGAGTGTGGAGAAGACCTAGGAATATCTGCGGAGTGTGAGTGAAAGGTGGTTACAGCCTTGAGGGCTTAGCTGGGCACGTGGTGCTCTGGTGCAAGCTGTAGTCAAATTTCAGTTTTCCAGATACTGAATGCCTCGATCTGGATTCACTCAATCTGCTTTACAACCAATTTATATTAAGAAAGAGATGTGAAATGTTAATACTCTTAATATTAAATGCTTCAGGAAACGTTCTGGTCATTTTTTAGGGCTCCCCCCCTTTTTTTTGGTGTTCGTATCACTTCATTATTTAGTGCATTATGAAAATGTCACTGATAAAAAATAATGATCTGGGTCTACCTTTAACACACCCAAGACCAAAGTGAAATGTCAGAGCAGAGGGCACTGTCTGCCCCAGAAGCACTGAGTGTTACTGTCCAAGATGCGGAAACTTAGAATCAGCCTTAAGAAGGCAGATGCCTCCCAAATGCACACCACAGCTTAAGGGAACCATGCACAAAATGCTAAGAGCCACCTTTATCACAGAACAGAAGAGGGATGGATTTCCAGCACACTTAAAGACAAGCATGTTGAAGACAAGAATGGGAAGAACTTCTGCAACCAATTTGGGACAAATGAATAAAGAGGCAGAGACAAAGAGAGGAAAAAGAGACAAAAAGGTCAGAATAGACTCAAGTGGCCACAAGGTCACTTCTTTAAATGACAAGCACCTAACTTTCAAAAGAAATCTGAATTAATTCTTCTAAAAGTAAATGACTAAGCAGTCAGCCCCTTGCACTACAGAGGAAGGATTCAGTTTAGTCTTATTTAAAAGGACTTTTAATGCAAAATACCTGACTCCCAGGGTCTTACAAAGATTCTCCATTAATCCCTGCAGACGTCCTGGGGGACGGTGAATAGGTGGTGACAGATCCTATTTGTGGGGATGCAGTAGAGGTGGTGAATGCTCCTCCCCTACCCCCAGACCTGGCTAAAAATAAATCCACTCTTTAAAAGACCTGAAATAGTTGGGAAGTCCATCCTTCTTGTACCTGACATTGAACAAACTAGTAAAGAACCACATAGGAAAAGCTGGGGCTGGGTTCAAAGTCTGCATAGGTTCTGGGGGCATAAGGAGAAGACAAACAGAAAGGCCTCTGTGAGGGAGGGAAGCTGGAGCAGGAGGGGGCATCTATCTCCGGAGGAGCTGACAGGCGGAATCCAGAGCCAAAGGGGGAGGGGGCGCAGGATGGAGCGCAGGCACCCAGGGGGTTCTGGGATGACTGACGGCTGTCACAGAGAGCGCCCAGGGAAAATACTTTTCCTCATCTCCTCTTCCTGCATAACGCTGCCAGTGTAAAAAACAAACAAACAAAAGGCCGAAAAAAACCAAGAAACACAACTAACTTGTAGCGAAGACACTGAAGCTGCCCCGGAAAGTCACAGGTTTGCTTAAGGGATTCCAGGGTTTATGTGAATGTTGGCTGGAATGTGAGGGAGGGGTTCCACGCGAGCAAAATAAGAGTCTAGGGGATTTTCGGTGCGGAGAGAGTGGTTCAAGTCAGTTTTGCCTGCAGGTGGCTAATAGTGTGGTAATATTCTAAAGAACCTGGATTCTGGAGTCCTGGCCCCATCAAGCCCCGAGGAAGCATAGAATTCCTGGCCAAATTCTCCGGAAGCCAGTGATACGGCTTCTTTATTATTCCATTTTCACATATTATGGTTATTCATATTATACATGTTTATATATAAATTACAAATACATATATATTCACAAATATAAATAAAATTATATGTAATATAAATATTAAATAACACATTGTAATTTGAACATGTTTGCCTCTCTATGGCAAGTGTTTCGAGGTCATTACCTCTAATGTCCCCTCAAACCCTGCATGGATCCCCGGAAGCCTGAGTTCAGGAGGGTGACCAAGGCCACCCAGTAGTAAGTGGCAGGGGAGAGCGTGGCGTTTGAGTGTGGTCATCTCAGAGCCCAAGCTTCGTGTCCCTTCTGCCCAACACACGCATCCCCAGAGGCCGTCCTGATCCACACTTCCCACCACGTGGGATGTGACTCTTCCTATAAACACACTCTGAGCCTGTCTTTAGACAGAACTAACGAGACTGGTTCTCAAACCTATCAGTTGTGACATCTGTTTTAATATCCTGAGATGTAATTAATAAAAAACTTGCCTAGTTCACACACATTTAAAAAAAGATCAGTATCACACACAGTTATATAAAGGAGATACCAAAGAGAAATTTATAACAAATAAGATGCACTTCAATACATGAATGCTCAGACACAACTACACCAGAAGACATAAGAAGGCAGCTCCTTGAACCTCTAGGTGAGGTCAGAGTGAATTCAACAGCTATGCAGGGAGACCAAGAGGAGGCATGACATTATTTTTCTGAAATAAACATACTATGGTAAACTTCTAAACAAAACAAAAAGAACAATATCCCCTCAATTAAAACGTGGTTGCACTGTTGGAAAATTCAGCATGTATTTAAAAAAAAAAAGAAAAGAAAGAAAAACCATATATATGTATGTATGCTTGGTTAGACTCTAGTAATATAAACCTTTTTCACCCCAAAAATGTCTAGCTGGATGTTCTGAAGCTGTAGCCTCCGACAAGACACCTGAATTGGTCACAGTGTGAGACAATGCACTTCATCGCCGGGCTCGGCATCCCCGCCTGCGTCCATGACAATCCCCCCAGTTATACTGACAAGCAAAGGTGGCCCCACAAGTTTCCACCCCCCACCACCAAGGGTGGTACTTCTGGCTGCTCTAAGCTGTGGGTGAGACTCCTCCTTCCTTTACATGGTCTCCCTACTCTCCTTTTATTCCTAGACAGCTAAGGATACTGCAGTATCAAATCTTTTAGAGATTGAATACCCCCAGTATTTTGTGGTGTCATTTTCTGTGGTTATTAGCAAGTATGCAAGAACCGGATCGCTCAGTTTTTGAGTCAATGATAGACAACTTCCTCCTGGCATTCAGCTGCTGCTTACTTGGTCCCAAAGACCATAGCTACTAAAATGACAAAAGCTACATGCCACACAAGAGCTTATTTTCAGAAGCTAGCAATTGTTTTTTGCACATAATCTATATCTGGACCCAATTAGCAAGCTTTTCTTCTGTACGTCTTCACCGAAGGCCAATACTGACTTGTAGGGGATTAAACAACACAAAAACAAAAACAAAAAGAAAGAAAAATTACAGAAGATGACCTGAAAGTAGCAAATCAAAGATTTTAAAAAGAGAAAAGGGTCTCCATGATTTAAGATTGAAAATGGTCACAGAAAAACAATGTATGCCAGGTTACATTTTTTATGTCTGAATTATGCAATAATCTTTGCATAACTCAATGATAATAATGTCAGCTCTTAATGTTATTCATTCATTAGTCATTCAACAGATATTCACGGGGTCCTTGCTTCACATGAGGTTCTGTGCAATGTAACAGAGCAGAGCTTCTGGAATTTTCATGTGCATTGTAAGCACCTGGGGGCCTTGTTACAATGTGGGTTGCAATTCATCAGCTCTGGGATGGGTACTGAGATTCTGGATTTCTAACAAGCTCCCAATGTCATGTGGATGCTGCTGATCAGCAGATTGTATTTTGACTAAGGAGGCACTTCAGAGAATAAAATAATTAAATTAAACATGGCTCATGCCTTCAAAGAACTTAAAGTTTAGGTAAAGGGATATATGCCTTTCAAATAAATAGAAGAGTTATGGGCTATAAGACCAATGTAACAGATAAAGTGATTCAAGGTCAAAGAATGACTCTTGGCTAGGGGGGTAGGGTAAGTGGGTGTCTAGAAAGACATGATGAAGGTGGCTTTTCTGCTGCTTCCTTAGAGAGGACAGAGTGGACAAGTAGCCAGAGGGAGGGAGAGGGAGCATTGTCAACTAATGAAAAGAATTAAAAAATGTGCCCTGTTCAGGTGAATAAGTATAAGTCTCATTTGCAGGGAACCACCATAGGCGTGGCTAAAACAGTGGGAGATGGGTTTAGAAGCTGGCCTGACAGAAGTCTGGGAAGCACCCAAGACACCGAGGGGAGAGAATATGTGACCCCAAAATTCACCACTTTGGCATGTGGACTATTTTAAGCTGAAGGCAATCAAGACCCAGCAGACTCTGAAAAAACTTCTACCTGCCCTCTTAACTACCTAAAAGAATTCAGACAGGGGACCTGTACCAAAAAGGGAGCTATTACCAGAGCTAATTTTTCTTTTTCTTTTTATCTGACCTATCTATATGGCAGGACAAACATTTAATTACCAAATGTCTGCTCTTCTTATCATCCTGTGTATCACTCACCTGTGCTTTGAAGCCCCAAGCTCCTATCTCATTTCTTAGCTTAGGATGGCACGTAAGCCTCAACAGACTAACTTGCCCTTTTTCATGAGGCTCCATACATTCATTATTAAGTTTTTTTCCCCTGTTACTCTTATTATGTTGATTTAATTAACAGACTAGCCAAAAGAACCCAGAAGGGTAGAGTAAAATTTTTTTCCTTCCCTACAACACCCAGTCAGGAAATGGAGAACTGGGCTTTGGCCAAATATCCACAGACCAGCAGAAGGGACAAATGGAAGAGGTGGAGGAAGGGAAACAGGCTGACAGACCACTGAAGAGGCTACTGGAATAGTCCAGGAGAGAGAACATGGAAGTCTGAAATAGAGACAGTCAAAAATCTCTGATAAAAAAAAAAAAAGCTGAACCATTTATACCTTAATTACCTAGATTGAGTTTTACTTTGAATAATGATCTACCTTCTGATTTGACAAGCAAAGGTAAAAGCATTTCTTAAAGGGTTTGGAAAAAACTGATATAGTAATTAAAAGTTACAATATGATGCTCTTGGAGTGCTCACTTCTGGAACTCTGTTGGAAATAACTAAGAAATGTAATTTGTTTCACAGACTTTAGTCTGAATTTAAGTTCACTGTAAATGAATAATGTCTCACCTAACACAATACTAAGTCATTTTTCATTCTCAGAAAAGGTGGTCTTAGCGTCATTAGCCACATTTCCCCTTCCTCTGGCTGTGTCAGTTTTAGGTCACCTCAGAAAGAGATCTATTTCCAGAGGAAAGTATCTGGTTCTGAAATAAATTACCAGAGGCAACCTCCAAAACATCAGTTTACAAAGCAGGAGAATCCAAGGTATTCCAATGTGGAAAATAGTGCAATTTTAAATTCCACAATGCAGGTGGGGAATCAGGCAGGGTCTAAGTGATTTGATAACCTAATACTGTGGGCAAGGTCCACTTTGTGCCTACCTTTTGAATCTTTAAAGTTTCAGACCCCTGATTCTCCCCATCTCAGCAAGAGACAGCAGAAGCCCCTGAAGTATGCAGCAGACCTAATAGAGGGTCTTAAAGTTTCCATGTTCCTTGCTAAATCCTAATTAAGTGAAAACTCTTCTAAGGAATAATTTCACTCTGAAGCAGTTTGTGAATTGTACACTGCAGCAGAACTGCTCTGTTAAGGAAACAGATGCACTGACTGCATTTCTGTTTACGAAATCCATATTCAGTAGTCTATTTTCTCCTCGGTGTGAGTGTCTAAAACTGCCATTAACGTGCCTAAGAGAAGCAGCATGTGTGCACAGCAAACGTCACACCCCCTGATGTATGGGGAATGTGCCAAGTCAGTGGTTCGGTCTCCATCTCATTGATATAAAGAAAAAACAAAAAACTGGAGTCTTTAGCTGATTGACTCTTAGAAGAAGTAGAGAGCTGAGTAGGCAATCACATTAAGACCTGAGTTCAGGGTAACTATTGGAGGCAAAGAGTGAAATGTACATGGTACAGAAGAAAAGTGACTGGGCCAACTTGGCAAATGTGGAGCCCCAAAGTGGCCAGTCCCATCCTCCTCCTTTGGTGGAAGAGGATTATAGCAAGGGCAGCTGAGGGGAACTCTTCTTGCCATGATAGGCCATTCATGCTGGCAAAACAGATCCTGCGTGAGTTTCTATGTCCCAGATGTTAGTTTCATTAAACCCTATGTCGACTCTGACAGGTAAAGTGCCAGCAGAGAGAAGTTATTAACTGAAGACACTGCTGATGATGAAATCTATCCAAAGAGTAGATGACAGAGGGCTTCGAATTTTGAAACACATACACAGAACACCCTAGAGCTCTAAGCCCCATGGCACATGCTGTGAGTGGAGACCAAGGACAGAAGCTTTTAGGCTAAGCTGCTCCTGATGGTTGCCAAGCCCGACAAACATGCTTGGTTCCAAGTTGGAGGAAAAAGTCCCTGAGTGTATCTGTCATTTCCTGGGTATAGAGCGAAAGATGCAAAATGCCAGGTGCTTTCCTCTGATGTATGGGCAGGAAGGGGAGGAGAAGGGGGGCAGGGAGGCTGGGAGGTCAGGGTTAGCCAAGGCAAGAGAGTTCATGGTTCAATGGTTGCCGCCATTACATTCTTTTCAGTTAAAAGACTTCCTGAGCATGCACAGGAAGCAAGTAGGAGTCAGATTTCTGGTTCATAAGATGCTACAACTAAAGACCTAGATGTCTGTATATTTCCAGAGATTCCTTAAATGAGAGTATTTTAGACAACCCTTTTTTTGTTTTGTTTTTCAACCCAAGGACATCCAGTGCATCCCTTCTCCACCCACCATGAAGAACTTCAAGATGTGGTTGCACTAGACAGTGAGTTCGGGCACTATGTTGGATATAGACATTATTTACAAATAAAATCTTTAAAAAAAAAAAAAGAAAAGAAAAGAAAGAAAATAAAGCAGTCCAATGCATTTCCCTATATTCGGAGTCAGCACATTAAGCTAAGCAAATTCTGTTGCAGATATGAAGCGCACCATCATCGGGGGGAAATGCAGCCAGGGTCTTAATAAGTTAACAGGATATGTTTAACTCCTCGTGGAATGTAAGAACGCTCACCACCTCCCCACCCTTCTCCCTAACCTGGTCACAGTTAGAGAATAAACGCCTTTTACTGATGACAAGCAAGGCCAGTAGACTTCCTTTAGAGCCAGAACCATGAGGGGCTTTAAAGGGGAAAGTATGCACAAACAGCCCAAGGTGCCAGAGCAGAGGAAGGGTTTTGGGGACAGGCAGAGTTTGTGATTGGAGGGATATAGTGGGCGATACTGAGCTTCAGGTTACTATTGATCCAAATTGGTCCAGGTAAGTTTCTGGACCCATCTTCTGGAGTTTCCCACCAGTTAAACAACGTCGATAGCTAACCCTCGCGACAATTCAGCCCTAACCCCAAACCGATCAATTTACTCCTTTGGGATTCCCTCTTTTTAAAAATATCGTTATAATGACCCAGAACAATTTTGCATTGTCTGTTTTATTTGTTCATGCATGTCTCTTTTAATTTTCCAGTGAGCTGTTCGTGATTCGAAAAGGGCCAGAGAACCCATCAGAGCATCTCTGTGACAGACTTGGACATTGATTCAAATATCATTTAAGTCATTAAACAAAATCCTCCAATGTAGTTTCAGTTAACTTCAGGACACGGACTCTCCAGGCATGCCACAGAGTTAGAGATCACGTTTTTACTATGTTTTACCTAAGGCACTTTGGGGGTGGGGGATTTAACGTGTAGTCAAGAGTCTTAGACTTTTGGGATCCCTTGTGTTTAAATAATAGATCTTGATTTGAAAAATCTGCAAAGGAAGCATAAACCTTAGTATGGTTCTTTTTAAAAACTGTACTCAAAAAGCCAGAGGAAATAGGTTAATATAGCACCATTCCTGTGTCTTGAAGATTTTATTTATTTACTTGACAGAGAGAGACAGAGAGGGAGAGATCACAAGTAGGCAGAGAGGTAGGCAGAGAGAGGAGGAAGCAGGCTCCCTGCCGAGCAGAGAGCCCAATGCAGGCCTCGATCCCAGCACCCTGACAGATCATGCATGACCTGAGCCGAAGGCAGAGGCTTTAACCCACTGAGCCACCCAGGTGCCCATGTTTGACCTTTTCTAAAATTCTCAAATCCCTGGTGAGAAATTATGGTTAAAATCAGATTTTAAGAGTTATTTTTAATATTTTTAATGCAAGTAAGAAGCTTTTTTCTACAGAGGAGCACATGCTACATGTTACTTCGATCTTGATCCATCATTCACTCATGACCTGGGAGCTTCCCTCCTACCCTCTGCCTTTACTCTGATCTCTGCCACCACCACCACCACCACCCCCCCGGCGAACTTCACACCTTCTTTGGCCTTACGTCAGAGTATCCTTGCCTGCACTCCACCTGCATTAACAGCCATCCCCTGGAGCTGGGCATGGCTGCCAAGTGCTGCTTCGTGTCTGAAATCTTCAATCCTACTCCACATTTCCGATCACAAGCTTCCATTTCTCACAACCCCGACTCTACCCACATCTTGTCTTTCTGTCCCCTGTCACCCACTCATTCCCAAGCAGATCGTGTGTCATGATCTATCACTTCCCCACACTTTTCTCAAGACCTTCAACTCCTTTGACCTCTTATCCTTTCCCACAGCGACAGGACCACAGCTCCACCTCCACGCAGTCCTGGGTGGACCTCCCCTGTGGCTGGCCCCTGCCCAGGAAAACTCCCCCGCTTGTTGCCAGGCGCCCCCACCTACCTGTGGTCTCTAACCTCGGCTAGGCTCACCCCTCGCCTTGGTGATAATCCTTCTCCACATTCCTCTCTCCTTCACACACCAACCCCTTCCCCCACTCAAACCTTATCTGTTTTCTTTGAGCTCCTTCCTCACCAACACTCTCAGGAGAAGATCTTCATGGAAAAATCCAAGGCGGGCAGCCAGGCTTCTCTACCTCACCACACTGCCACAGACCACCTCATCTATATTCAGGCCCAACCTCCAGTCTTCCTTCACAGACAGTGGGAAAGATCTTTGCATCCCTCCTCCTCCTCCTTCTGCCACTGAAAGTAGGTCCACCTGCCGACTTTCTCCAGTCTTAAGGCTCTCTCTCCCCAGGCTTCCTTAGGGACCACTCATTTCTCTCTCCCCAGGCTTCCTTAGGGACCACTGTCTCCTTCAGTGAACTCCTTCCTTTCACACTGAGGCATCCAGAGAAAGCAACTATATTCCCCAGTTCACCATCCCCTGGAGATGCCCATCAACTCCTGACCCACCTCCCTGTCCCTCAACTGAAATGGCTCTTCTCATAGCTGCATGAGTTCACCAACACTGAACCCAACAGTGATGGTAATATCCTCACCTTAACTTCGTAATATTATTTATATTAACAAATATTAATATATAAGTAATTTACTTTAATAAATATTAATTTATGTTTGTATTAACAAATTTGTTATAAATAAATGCTGGGCTTAATCCTGTTTATAAACTTGGCATGGGATGAGGGAAATTAAGTCAGTAGAGAGATGGGGGTCAAGAGTATAAGGAAGAGTATATAGATATGCTTAGGCACAACAGTAGGGGATTAATACATGGCAGCTATATATATGTGAAGAGCATCAGAAGCAATTTTTATAAAATGAACCACAAATCCTCCTCATGGACTTACTTAAAATGCAAATTCGATCATGTCACTTTCTTTTTTTTTTTTTAAGATTTTTTATTTATTTACTCCACAGAGAGAGACAGAGAGAGACACAGCGAGAGAGGGAACACAAGCAGGGGGAGTGAGAGAGGGAGAAGCAGGCTTCCCGCCAAACAGGGAGCCAATGCGGGGCTCGATCCTAGGTCTCCTGGATCATGACCTGAGCTGAAGGCAGATGCTTAACGACTGAGTTACCCAGTCGCCCCCAATCACATCACTGTCTTAATGATAATCTTTCATTACTTCTCACTGTCCACAGGATGAAGTCCAAGATTCTTAACCTGACGTACCTCGTACTTCACTGACCCAGCCCTGCTCCCTCACATCCCAGTATTCCCCACTGTTCATTCAACTACTCACAACAGGCCACTTGGACACACCATGATCTCTTTGCTTCCAATTCACTCTTTTGTGTCTGTCGAACTCTGACTCATTCTTTAAGAATCAGCTTCAGAGAGGCACCTGGGTGGCTCAGAGGGTTAAGCCTCTGCCTTCGGCTCAGGTCATGATCTCAGGGTCCTGGGATTGAGCACCTCATCGGGCTCTCTGCTCAGTGGGGCGTCAGCTTCCCCCCTCTCTCTGCCTGCCTCTCTGCCTACCTGTGATCTCTCTCTATGTGTCAAATACATAAAGAAAATATTAAAAAAAAAAAAAAAGAATCAGCTTCAGGGTCAGCTCATCTGGGCAACCTTCCCTGATCCAAATTGCCTCCCATCAACGTGTTCCCTCCTGGGTTAGATACCCTCCCCTCAGGTGTCACTGTAAGTTCTGTTCACTGAGTCAGCATTGCATCCTACACAACAATCTTAGGCTCTCTTTCCCACACGCTGATCACTCTCCACATCTGTAGTTCTATTTGCTGGGCATGTACCCACTGTCCAATATATGCATTTGTTGAAGGAATGGCAAACAGAAATAGGACTCCAAGAAAACGTTGTACAGTTAGCTGCCTTGTAGGGATCACAGTGAATATTAGAAGGTAAAGCTAAATGGTGAGATCACCCTGGGAGTTAAGCCCATCAAAATCATGTCCCTCACTTTACAAATCTGTGAAATAGGAAAACACTTGATAATATACTTGGACATTTTCAAATGAAAAAATACATAGGGAAAAAAGGGACCAATATGTGGTCCAACCTCCACCCCAGTATTTTTCTTTCTTTTTTAAAAAATATTTATTTATTTATTTGAGAGACTGGGGCAGGGATGGGGGGCAGAGAGAGAGGAAGTGAGAGAATCTCCAGCAGACTTCCACTGAGGGGGAGAGCCCGACTCGGGGCCTGATCTCAGGATCCTGAGACCATGATCTGAGCTAAAATAAAGAGCTTAACCAGTTGAGCCACCCAAGCATCCTCAACCCAGTAACTTCCAAATAAACAAGTAATGAGAGGAATATGGGGACTGGGCTCCTGAGTAACATGCCTATTATATTATTTAATATAGTGGGGTGCCTGGGTCATTAAGCATCTGCCTTTGGCTCAGGTCATGGTCCCGGAGACCCAGGATCGAGCCCTACATTGGACTCCCTGCTTGGCGGGAAGCCTGCTTCTCCCTCTCTCATTCCCCTGCTTGTGTTCCCTCTCTAGCTATATTTCTCTCTATCAAATAAATAAAATTTTTAAAAATAAAAAAGCAAAACAAAACCATACAAAAAACTCCTATAGTACTTTTGAGATGAGAACAAATGAGATGAGAATAAATGCCAAAGGCTGGCTGCATTTAAACTGGCAGGATTATATTCTGCCAAGTCACTTTGGCAGGTGATCAGAGTTGACCTGAAATATTCTTCCAAACCCGGCATTTCTCTGATGGTTACAAAATGCCAGAGTTCACATTTAAAAAGAAAAGCAAACAAGCAAGCACAAAACTCACATTATGAGATACACTTTATACATCTGAATTCTAAACAGTTCGGAGAATTGAATTATGGTTTTATTTTATCAACTCGTTACTCGTAAAATTAAAGCAATTCATTGGTCACAGAAAGAGAGATATGAGATGACAGATATCAGAGGTCAGATGTCTTACTCAGTCAAATCAAGAACAAAGCACATATTTTCTTGAAAATCGTTAAGTCACTTTCACTAACAGACTAAAAAATCTTATTAACTAATTTCTTTGATTTCAACAAAATCCATTTCCATATTCACAGCAGGAAGTTACAGAGTTCAGGGTATAAGCATGGAAGAGTATAGTTTTTTTTTTTTTTTCATGAGTTTGGGGAAAAATATAGAAGACAAACAAGCTTCTCCCAAAGAAGAATGCCTTTAATTGCATCTACAGATATTTCCTGTAATTAAAAACTTTGTCAGCCAAAGTCTTCTCAAATATGAATATGGTTGTTTCTGACTCACAAAAGTTGTCAGTGACCTAAGCATCCTAACCGAATCCAAGTGAGAAAAACTTCAGAGAGGTAAAGTGCAGGCTGTAAATCCAAATACACAGGCACAGACTGGGGAATTTTGCATTATTTGATTGAATCAAATACAATCATAATCCCCTATCTTTGGCTTCAAGTGAAATAAATAGGCTGACCAGGTAGGTCTTTCAATTGGTGCTAGGTAGAAAAATCGATAAAGCATGTGTGGTGTTTATTCACCAATGCTTCCCTTCCTGGAAGGAAGAGAATGACTTGGTGAGAAACTACATAACAGAACTTTAGTGCTCAGAGTCTGGAGTAACACAAAATTACCCCAAATTAAGATTTTTTTAACATTCCCTTGGAGAACACAAAAATGTCTCAGAAAGACTTCTAGGGGCGCCTGGGTGGCTCAGTTGGTTAAGCAACTGCCTTCAGCTCAGGTCATGATCCCGGAGACCTGGGATCGAGCCCCACATCGGGCTCCCTGCTCGGCAGGAAGCCTGCTTCTCCCTCTCTCACTCCCCCTGCTTGTGTTCCCTCTCTGGCTGTGTTTCTCTCTGTCAAATAAATAAAATCTTTAAAAAAAAAAAAGAAGAAGAAGAAGAAGAAGAAGAAAAAGAAAGAAAGACTTCTAGAGTCTCTAAAGCCAGAATCAGCAAAGGGTGAAGAGGGTATTAGAATAATGTCCTTCAAAGTTTCTGCCTCATTTCCCATCAAATTAAATCTGTAACAATACATCCCACTGAATCTTTCTTCCTGAATTGTAAATTTCTGTAAGTAGGGTCCTTTCTCGCCCATTTGATGTGTGCAAATATATGTATTTGTTGAAGCTAAGTGAAAAAATCTTCTAACCTGTACTAATGGAGGAAGGGTAAACCTTATTCTAAATTGGTAAGAAATCTTGTAAAATTAAGAAGTTGACAATACAACTTAAGGCCTCCTAAAACATACAGGGTATTTTGGTTGTAAAAAATAAATAAAGTGATACAGAGAACTCTTAAAACTCAACACTAAGGAAAAACAATTAAAAATGGGGAAAAGAGCCACACAGACATCTCACCAAAGAATACACAGATGCCAAATGAGCATGTTGAAATTAGGCTCAATAACATCTGTCATAAGGGAACTTCAAATTAATACAACAATGAGATACTACTACACACTTATTAGAATGGCTAACATACAAAAATCTGACAATACCGACTGCTGGCAAGAATGCAGAGCAACAACAACTGTCATTCATGAATTCCAAATGGTACAGCCATGTTGGAGGACAGTTTGTCAGTTTCTTACGAAGCTAGACACAGTCTTACCATACAATCCAGCAATCTCGATCCAAACCATTTACACAACTGATTTGGCAATTACAAACAATTCTACAAACGATTCCTCACTAATGTCGATGATAGCTTTATTCATAATCTCTAAAACTGGAAGCAATACGGTTACCCTTCAGTATGTCAATGATATGGTGGGATACTCAGACAATAAACCATTATTTACCAATAAAAAGATATAAAACGTGGATGAATCTCACATGTATACTGGCAAGGGAAAGAAGCCAGGGTCAAAAGGCTACATGAGATATGATTCCAATTAGATAATATTTCAGAAAAGACAAGACTACAAAGATGATAAAAAAGACCAGTGGTTTCTGGGAGTTTGGTCAGAAGGGAGGACAGCAGAATAGGTAAGGCACTGGGAATTTTTTTAGGATGGTAAAACTACTCTGTAGGATACTACAAGGATGGGTACGTTACTCTACACATTTGTCAAAACCCACAAAACTTTAATGCACAAAGGACAACATTTAAATGTGTATAAATTTTAAAAAATCATTTAGGAGTTTGGAAGACCACAGGATAAAACACAGAATGTGACAAAACAATCTAAGTGTATTACAAATGTAGGAAACAATCTCACTGTGGGGGTGGGGGAGGTGTTAACCTAATTAATTCTGGGAAGGTGTGAAATTTGCAAAATTAAAGACAGAAGAAACTGTACATAAGCACTGTACTCTAGTTGATAAATTCATTCCCTAGGGCACTGGCTGACGTTCTGATACCGTTAGTCATGTATAGTGGAAGTGAATGTTCAAGTAAATGAATGACAGCTGGTAGGAGGATGGTTTCTCCCAGTTGGAGTGGGAGGTTTATGATGAGCAAGGGGGAGAATAATCCATGTGGTAATGAAGGACAGTTGGAAACATTAGTATGAACTTATGATTAGTTTAATATCCATACAGATGATTACATACAGAAATATGTAAGAGATATGTGCATATTTGTAGGTTAATATCCACACATGTATTTCCCTGCTATATCATGAAGAACCCCTAAAAGAAGCAAACACACCCCATACCAGGAGCAAAAAGCAAATCTTGGTCTCTAATACTATGTTCCAATAAAAGGAACCAGAATTCCTTTATGAGATGGCTGGTTCTAGGACTGTGGCAGTAAATACATAACATTAATCTGGAGTATCTTTAAGGCCATACTATAAAGAAGATCTCAAAACACACACACACACACACACACACACACACACACACACACACAGACACACACACACAGGTAAGAGTCTATCAAAGGAACTCAGGTACCAACAGAAAGAGTTCCAGTGGCCAAAGATGGAACAATTTCAGCAATACGATAAAGTAGCATCAGATTAAAATCCAAAGTATAAATAAATAACCATGAGTCTAAATGGATATAAACAATGATTAAATAAATAAATGAGGAACAAGAGACAAAGTTCCCATATGCAGAAGAAATATAAATAATTTATGTAGTTAAAGCACATGACCTCAGGCACAGTGATAACTTTTTAGATGTTAATACCAGAGGCATGATATATGAAAGAAATAACTGACAAGCTGAACTTCATCAAAATGAAAAACTTCTGCTCTGTGAAAAACAATGTCAATGAGAACACAAGCCACTGACCAGAAGAAAATATTTGCAAAAGACCCATCTGATGAAGCACTTATTATCCAAAATATACAAAGAACTTCTAGGGGCGCCTGAGTGGCTTGGTTGGTTAAGTGACTGTCTTCGGCTCAGGTCATGATCCTGGAGACCCAGGATAGAGCCCCACAACGGGCTCCTTGCTCGGTGGGAAGCCCACTTCTCCCTCTCTCACTCCTCCTGCTTATGTTCCCTCTCTCGCTGTGTTTCTCTCTGTCAAATAAATAAATAAAATCCAAAAAAAAAAAAAAAAAAAAAAAAAAAAAAAAAAAAAAAAAGAACTTCTAAAACAACAGCAAGAAAACAGACAACCCACTAAAAAATGAGCCAAAGACTTGAATATCTCACCAAAGAAAAGACACACATGGCAAACAGTGTGTGAGTAGATGTGCTCCTTGTGTCATCAAAGAAATGTGATTTTAAACCACAATGAGATACCATGACACACCTACGAGAATGGCAGAAATCTGAACTCTGACACCACCAAATGTTGGAGAGGATGTGGAGCAACAGGAACTCTCATTTGTAGCCGGTGAAAATGCAAAATGATACAGCCACTTTGGAAGAACAGTTTGGTGGTTTCTTGTAAAACTCAACAGACTACACTACAGCAAGTGTGCCCTTGATAGTTATTCCAAAGAGTTGAAAACGTACATCTATAAAAAAAACCTGCTTATGGGGCACCTGGGTGGCTCAGTCCGGTTAAGTGTCTGCCTTGTGCTCAGGTCATGATCCCAAGGGTCCTAAGATCTAGCCCTGCATCGGCTACCTGCTCAGTGGGAAGCCTGCTTCTCCCTCTCCCTCTACCCTACCCACCACCTGCTCGTTCTCCCTCTCTCTCTCAAATAAAGAAATAAAACCTTAAAAAAAAAAAAACACCTGCTTATGGACATTTACAGAAGCCAAAACTTTGAAGCAATTAAGACATCCTTCAGTGGATGAATGAATTAATGAGATGGGGGACATGCAGACAATGGAATATTACTCAGCACTTAAAAAAAAAAAAAGAGCTATCAAGCTATGAAAAGACATGAAGGAAAATTAAATGCATATTACTAAGTGAAAGAAGCCAATCTGAAAAGGCCACATACTGTATAATTACAGCTATATGAAATTCTAGAAAAGGCAGTGCTATGGAGACAGCAAAAAGATCAATGGTTACCAGGGGTTGGGAGTAGGGAGGACAATGACTGGGCAGAGGACAGAGGATTTACAGAGCAGGGAAAATAGTCTACATGATCCTGTAATAGTGAATACATATCATTATACATTTGCCTGAACACCTACAGAGTACAACACCACAAGCAAACCATAATGTAAGCTGTGGACTTTGGGTGATTATGATGGGTCACTACAGTACATTAATCCTAACAAATGTACCACTCTGGTGGGGATTGTTGACACTGGGGGACACTGTCATACGTGGGGGCAAGGAAGATGTGGGAAATCTCTGTATCTTACTCTCAATTTTGTTGTTAAAACTCTAAAAATTGTCTTCATAAAAAACAAATTTTGGGATGTCTGGGTGACTCAGTTGGCTAAGCGCCCAACTCTTGATTTCAGCTCAGGTTATTTAGGGCTGTGAGATCAAGCCCTGTCCTGGGCTCCACGCTCCACTGGGAGTCTGTTTAGACATTCTCTCTCTCTCCTGCTTCTTCCCCTCATCCCTCCACTCAAATAAATAAATAAATCTTAAAAAAAATTTTTAAATGCATCAAACAAGTCTCATTTGAGGGATAGTACACAAACCACCTGACTAATATGCTGCTCCAAACCACCAGGTCATTGAGAACAAGGAAAGTCTGAGAAACTGTCACACCCCACGAACAGCCTAAGGAGACAGTAATGTGGGATCCTGAAACAAAAATAGGATATTCAGTAAAAACTATGGAAAGCTAAATAAAGTGTAGACTACAGATAATAATATAATAATAATATATCAACACTGATTCATCAATTGTGATGAATGTATAATGTGAGATGTTAATAATAAGGGGAATTGTGTGTGGGGTACATGAGATTATAGTACTTTGTAATTTTTTTTATAAATTCAAAATTATTCTAAAGTAAGGTTTTTAAAAAATACAAAAATCAAGTTTAGGGGCACTTAAGTGGCTCAGTTGGTTTGAGTGTCTGAATCTTGATTTCGGCTCAGGTCATGATCTCAGGGTCATGGGATTGAGCCCTGCATCAGGCTCCATGCTCAGTGGGGACTCTGCTTGAGGTTCTCTCCCTCCCTCTGCTTCTGCCCTTCCCCCTTTAAATCAATCAATCTTTTAAAAATATATAGAAATCAAGTTTTGAAAACTACATTGTTTCCCATGAAATATTGCCTATTGGCAGTCTAGTTTTAATAAATTAAAAATGCTGATTTGAAATAAGCTATCAATATACCAATATAAGGAATATTGCCCTTCACATGAATTGAGATTATCCTATTTGAATATAGGATAAGTCCACCTATGCACCCCAGACTATTCCAAAAATGGCAGCAAAGCAAAAATATTTTGCTTCTTTTGATTTTGTTACCTTTTTTCAGACATTGTTTTGTTCTTAAAACATGGAACCTTGCCAACTCAGGCAAGTCATGGTTTCAGTCCTGTTTAGAATACATTAGCATAAACCACATGCAACTGCAGATATTGGCCTGTTTTCGACATGTGTAAATGTCCATGTAAATGACTTCAACATTCCAAGTCAGTCACTACTGGCCAATGATTTAATTGCTCATGCCCATTTAATGAAGTCTCTCTAAGAAAACCAAATCATGAAAACCCAAAAGGAAGGGGTCCTGAGAGCTCGGGGTTGGTGAACCAGAACTCTTCCCCATGTCCCTGTGCAGGGCTCCAAACTCCATGGTGACAGAACTTCTTTGTTCCAGATCTCTTCATCTGGCTATTGATCCATAGCTTTTAGTACACTCTGTGATAAACTGGTCATCCAACTAGTTAAAAAAAAAAAAAAGAAAAGCATTCCTTTCCAGAGAAGCACAGAGACACCAAGAGAAGTCTTCACTGAGTCTTGCATACCTTGAATTTTCAAATCAAATTTTAAAAAGTCAAACTTCAATCCTGGAGACTCAAATGACTGACTTTCCTTAGAATATGAGGGCTTTAATCACCAGATGAACTTGCCTTCTCAATACCTGTCACCATTTTTTTTTTTTTTGTCTACTAGTAACATTTTTCTTCCTTTTTTACCATATTAGTGTGTTTAGCATGTAACTTTTTCCCTCTGGCACTAAAAAAGCAGCAAAAGGCTTTAACTGGAGTTAATCGGTGACATATTTTTTTTCTATTTTGGATTTATTGTATTTTAGTTTTATAAGTTTTCATATAAATTTCAGATTCTTAATGATAGACTCTAATGACTGTTTTTAATTGTAATAAAGTAAATATTTAATAGCTATTTATATTTAATATGCAGAATTCATAAGCCTTTGGTTTGGAATATCTTTCTCATATGCTGTTTTGGAAAAATCCTTCATTCCTTTCACACTTAATTTTCTAGATAAAAATTTCCACATACTCATTAATCAGCAATACCTCCCAGCTGAATGGTAACACCTCCACTTGATGAATATCGTAGATTGTATAGTGATGTGTTAAAGACCAATTATGACTGAATCAGACACCACCCATGCCAAAGGACTTTGAAATCAAGGACGCTACTATGCTCTGGGCTTCAGCAAAGTGTATAAAGGACACTGCAAATTTTCTACATCTACAACACATTGGTACATCTACAACACACAGCTATAAGGGACCAGAGGAAGAAAGGATAAGTCCCTAACTCCAACCCTGCTTTTTCTTCAATCATCACAATGAATTTGAGCCCACCCCTGGCAGATTCAACAGTCTCAACTCTTCATCAGGGATGCCTTCACACTCAGCAATCTCCAACCTTTTTTGATTTCTAAACAAAGAGGCCGGTGGCCAGTTGAAGGAAGTGAGTATCTATCTAGTGTGACATCATAAAGCATGCTGGTGGTAACACCCAATTCATTCTACAAGGAGGAGCTGGCTGTTGGAATTAGCGGACTCAAGAATCAGTGCACTTTGGTTCAATCCCGATTTTTGAGAATGTATGTCATGGCTTGAGCTAGCATTCCTGGTTTACATTAGTCAATGGCCACATATGTGCGATGGAGCCAGTTGCTGCACTGGCTTCTGTTGTATTAAAGCCATATATCTGAGGGAGTAAAACCAGGAGCTCATTCACCCACTGTGGCAAATCTTTGAAGGTAGAGATTATGCGGTAGTCTTCTTATTGATCAGGCGATCATGGGTACTTTATAAATTATGTGGCTAATTAATGCTTTCTGCTGGAGATAGTGACAGTTATGACATGCTACATATCCAGCTGGGATTCTCAACTGAATGAAACCAACAATGGACTCTTTTTGTCCATCACAAGTTAACCTAGCATCTCTGGTGTAAGTAAGACAGAACTGTAATTGTTCCTGAAGGTGTTATGACAAAGTAATTATACAATGTTACTTGAAGACAGTCTCTAGAGTTGGGGTTTTCTAGGCATCAGCAAAGCAATCAGACTGAAATACAATGAATTTTCAGTTTTAAGAGGGTATGAATGAAGTTAAAAATGGATATCCCTTATTTTAACGACTTGAGGATGTGCTTAGGAAACGTTGACAAATTTAAAAGGTTAGAGTGTGCCAAAAGATCCCACTTTTGTCGAAAAATATCTGTGCATAGATGAAATACTGAAAATTACAAACAAAGATGTTAACACAGATTATTTCTTGGGGATGGGATTAGGCAGGAATATTTTTCCCATTTTCCCAACGTTTTAACCAGAATAAATAAAATTTTAAAAATTACTATTTCTGCCATTCCACAAAACCTAGTGACGTCCCCCCTAACAAAACTGAATCTTTGGATTTGGTACAATTCCATCTGAAGGGGGCATATTATGGTAGGCAGGGTGGATCAGAACAAAAAGGAGGTGGGCTCACATACAGAGTGTGGGAGGGTCAAAATGCTAACCCTCACATCCACAGCATAAGCAGATGCTGGCAAGATGACTGACGGCTTTCACAAAGCCCATGGCATTTCAGTATTCTGTCCAAACAGATGAAACTGGGGAATTGCTCCCATCTATGATGTATGAGCACAGATATCCTAGAAAAGGCCACAAAGCTGCCTAACGCTCTAGAAAGAGTGTGCATGGCCTTTTAGTCACCGGAACCTCAAACATAAATAAAGAATGTAGCACCACCTCATCTCCAACCTGTTTACTAATCTCTAATTGTATCACCAATACAGGCACTGTAAATTAGCACGTTGTTAAATCCCTTCATGTTATGGTGCCATTAACTTGGAAACTGAGGCACAGTGGGGGATTTGGGCATAGGGCTTTCTAGCCTGAGTTACCTTGCTGAGAAATTAAAGTGTGTGTTGGACACAGCACTCATTTTATATTCTTGGCTTTCCGTAAGATCTAGATCATTAACTGTGCCAATTTCCTTTGCAGAAACTACTTTAAATAAAGTATCTCAAATAGAAATGCAATTTGGAGATAATAAGATAAGAGTCAGTTTTTCAAAGACGGAACACAGTTTTCCCAATGTGCATTTTGAATGGCTCTGAATAGCCTTTCCCGACCCAGTGACTGAAGCACAGCCTTTTAAAAATGTTAAACTAAACACCAGTGAATTCTAAGAAGTCTCTTTTCTTGTGCACACAAACGCATCCTCATTGCTAATCATACAGGAAATCTTTGCAAAACTGAAAGGTGAACATAAACGCCAAGAATCCCAAACATTAATTGTGATTCTTGTACCCTTTCTGTAAACCTGGAGAGCTCCAGAGGCTTGAGGTAAAATGTCCTTCATATTATTGAAAAGAACATTTACACAAGTAAAAACAACTGTATTTACCTACAGAATGAAGCCCTCTTGGTTCTATTTTATTTGCAAATTAAGAGATGCAAGTGAAGCATGACTAGGAGAGCTCAAATTGTACACCCTGAGAGAGAAATTTCACAATCCCCTAAGGAACAATGGCTGATGGCCGATCTTCAGCACTTAGACATCAGATTTTCTATCACTGGGCCTTGATCTATGCAAATAATTTCCATCAGAAATGTCTTACTTTCTTAGAATATTCTGTCTCTGTAAAGTCCTCCTCACTATATTTCTACTCATGAAAATTTGCTTTACTGAAATAAAGTCTTTGGTTTTTTTACTAGCCAATAGAAAAACAGCAAATTCCCTAACCTTTCTGTTTACCCTTCCGGGCTGATCAATAGAACTAAGCACAACTGGTAGAATGGAAAGAAGTCTCTGAGAAAGTTCTCAACTTTTCTGATGCTGCCTTGCTGTGTACAGGGTCTGTCCCCCAGGACCACATCTCCTTGCTCCACCCACTCCCCTTGGCTATCCTGTCCACTCCCTGGACTTCAGATCATCTACATGGAGGTGACTCTCAAATCAATCCCTCTAGCTCAAATCTCTCGCCTGGGCTTACCCTGTGGTATGGACATCTCCCCTCCGAAGTCCTATGCAATCCCAAACACAGTAGCCAAAACCAAATTCCTTTTCTACTTCAACCTCTCAAACCACTCCTTCACCTTGTGGAAGACACCATCCCATCGTTCATCCTGATGTCTACGCTAGAAACTGGCATCATCCTTTCTCCTTCTTTCCTCACCTCCATCCTCCCTCTGCCCACTTCCAGCCAGGTCCTGTTACACTTGTGCTCAGGGCCTTGAACCTTGTTCAGTTCTACTAAAGACCCATGTCCTTTTCCCTGCAGTCCTCTGTATGATGTGTCCCTAGAAGCCCAGCTCTCTCACTCCTCGCCTGGCTACCTCATCTTTCACAGCCTGGTGGAAATATTTATTTTTCAAGGAAAAGTTTCCTACCCCACAATTATGGCTTAGAAACCTGTTCTGTGTGCCCTCATGTTGCCAACTTCTTTTATCACAGAACTTCTCACAGTCTATTTTAACTGTTTGCTGTCCCACTGGACTGTGAGTATCAGATTACCCTGTCTCTTATATTCCTCTTGTCTCCCTAATGCTTAAGAACACCCAGAACAGAGCCAGCAGCCAAATATTCACTGAATGCATGAATGAGACTCCATATAAGGGTGCTGCCACTTACCTAACGCCCACTGCATGGTGGCAAGATGCTTCAAATAGGTTATCTCTCATCCACATGACCCTGCAAGCTCTGTATTATTTTTGAAAAATTCACACATGAAGGTCAGCTTTCTCTAAGTCACACAGCTCATAAGTGAATTGCAAACCAGGTCTGCATAGTTTCAAAAATTCCTGCTTATCTCCCTGCAAACATTGTCTCTCCCTGAAGCCTGTGCACAATGACCAGAGTCCATGCTTTGGGCCTCATGGAGTCACTCCAATCCATCATCTAGCTGACAGTCATTTGCAAATGAAGACTTGCTAGAAGCTGCTTGTTCTGCTGACCCTTCACACCCCCCACTGTGGCTTGAACTCCCACCCCTCTCCTTCAGTGCCTAAAGCCCTCCCCAAAGTGGTTACTCAGGGTCCTGCTTCTCAGGGCTGTTTTCACACAGAGCCGAAGCAACAGCGTCACCGCCATGATGGCTTCCTTGACTGCCAAGGCCAAGGATCAAGAGGACAAAGATCACAGAGCTGCCGTCCAAAAGCCCCACAAAGCAAAGCCAGCATGCGGTGCTTTATTAGAGGGGACACTAAACTCAAGGTTGGTGGACGCACTGCTGCTGCTCCCTTTGACCCCTGTCTGCCTCAGGGCAGGGTGAGGATGTTGGAGAAATGGAGATAGCAGGTAGGCTTCTGTCTTTCTATTCAAAGGCCACGGAGGGCAATGCCTCCCCCCACTCTGCTGATGAAGCCTCGCTCTAGAAGGGACACCTGTCGCAGACAGGGTGGGGGGGTGGGGCTGGCTCCACTGCATATGGGATTCACTCCAGGTCTGCCACAGAAACATATGAAAAATCATAAATTCAGGGATGCCCGCCTGGCTCAGTCAGTAGAGCATGCGACTTTTGATCTCAGGGGTCATGAGTTTAAGCCCCATGCTGCATGTAGGGTTTCCTTAAAAATAAATAGATAAATTCGGCAATCCGGATTTCATTTCCTGGAATGAACAAATCCAGGCTAAGAGTGGACACAGTCTGTATCTGAGAAGTCACCTCCTTTTAATCAGGTTAGAGGTAAGCCTTGGATTGAACGAAACAAAGATTTCCAATCTACAAAACCAGGGTTGGGGCTGTAAGGGAACAGAACATTGGAACACTGGTTTAAAAGTTTTTGAAAAATTCAAACCCAGATTTCCATAGGATTTAGTTGCTATCTCAGGGACAGAAGAGGATGCTCTCAAACGACACAGAACTAGATGGAATTTAAAGTCTTTCAGTCTTTTACATTTCTGAAAAGACCTTCTTTTTCAAAGGATAGCAAGCTGAAATGCCATGTAATTTCCTTTGTGTTTCTGCGATCTCTTCAATGACATCAATAAGATGGATATTCAGCAAATAGCATCTAACTCCCTTCGTCCTATTATTAGACTAACGTGTAAAATGATAGGAAATGAAACAGCCCTGATTCCAATCACCTTGCAGCTCAACTCAATCACAGTTTCACTAAAAAAGATCAAAATCCACAGCACTCAAGCTGTGGAATTTATAAATTAGATTCAACCTCTCTTCCATACTGGAGCAGGCCTGGCTAGACAGAGAAGTGGTGAAGACTGAGGTGGCATTTGCCTCTCTCTTAATATTCATGGCAATACTGTCAAATTCATCGCAGGGTTGAATCTGGAAGATCAGGTTAGAAAAGAATGTCCAAAAAAGCCAAGAAGGCAGAAGTGATGGGCAGGACTCCTGCTATAGTCTGCTCCCATCACATCTTACGTAATTGCAAATAAACTCTACTTTGGAAAATTCAATCAAAAATCAAATTACACTGATGCTAAAAATCAACAAAGCCAGTAGCATCAATCTCACCTGTATTTTTTCTTTCTGGTAAAAAAAAAAATTATTGAGGCATAACTGACAGATAAAATTGAGATATTTAAAATGTGTACATCATTCATCATTAAACATCATAAGCAAAGGCTTAATGGGAAGGAAAGCTACTAGAAACTATGGTATTATTATATAATCAATCCTCATTATTCACAGATTCTGTATTTGTAAGCTCACCTACTTGCTGAAATTTATTTGTAGCCTCCTACATTAATAATCCCAGCACCTCTGCTGTCATTCACTGACATGCAAAGAAGGAGCGCACCCCCAGCTGAAGTCCAACATGGCCGCATTCTGCCTTCTTGCTTTAGCCCTCATACTGTAAAAAAAAAAAAAAATCCTTTCCACAAACTGTTTAGTGCTATGTTTTCCGTTTTGTTTTGTTTTGTTGCGATTTTACCATTTAACATGGCCCCCAAAGGTGTTGAAGTACTGTCTGGGTTTCTGTGTGCAAGAAGGCTATGATGTGTATACAGACAAGAAAGTTGTCTTTGATACGCTTCATTCGGGCATGATTTATAGTGCTCTCGGCCACAGGCTCAATGTTCATGAACCACCGAGGTATATTACATGAGGTGGTTTTAAACAGAAATACATATAAAACAAGGCTTTGTGTGGATAGGCTGACAAGAATGTTGTGATCAGAAGCTCATAGGAACCTAACCTTGAACTTCTTCCTAGGAAATCCAGTGTTTTTTAATAAATTCAATACTCAGATATTCAGGGTTTTCAGACATTTATAGAACATAACTGCTGCAACTTTAACAGAATCCACAGTGTTTTCAAATTGTAGCAAAAAATCACCAATATGTAAAGTACCACTTGGAGGAGGACAAGCAAAGGATATTTACAGATAGTGGGTCAGCTTTTTTACTTTTTTGCAGATTTATGAATTTGAACAATTGCCAATCACTGGCTTATGTTGGATATTCATGTGGTCCTCTAAACTGTGATGTTTTATTAGACATTAGTCACAGTTGTTATGATTAACTCCTAAACATAAAGTACATTTCCCATCTTAAACCACCTGTAAAATGGACTTTCTCGAAATGAGCAATTCATAGGTGTGCTGCTCATATTCCCTGGGGAGCAAAGGCTAAGGCTTCAGGACCTCAAATCTAGTCTTACCTACTCTGCAGACAAGGACTAGGACATGCTCACTTTGCAAAGTTGCTCTTTACCTAAAGCAACAGAAAATGTTATTAGGCCACTGCTTCAACTGGGAGCATTATACCTATTTCATCTATTCTCCAGTCTAGGCCATAGCCTTTGTGATCCAAGACCTATGTTTTCATGGATGTCTACACTTCAACAACTAAGTTATTAGAGGAAAACCAGACAAATCCTCCTGATTGTAGACTGAGGACCAATCCTTTAACATAATGTTAACACCTTTGTCGCCATTTACCTTTGTCTGATTTGGGTAACGCTTTGTTAAATCGATTTCCAAGGTTTTTGTTTTTTGTTTTTTTTTATTATTTTTTTATTTTTTTATTGTTACTAAAATTTTTTTTCCCAGTGTTTCAAGATTCATTCCCCATTCCCCACACCCAGTGCTCCACGCTTTAGGTGTCCCCAGTACCCACCACCAGGCTCTCCCATCCCTCCACTCCCCTCCCTCCAAGTCCCTCAGTTTGTTTTTGTGTTCAAAGTCTCTGTTGTTTCGTTTCCCTCCCTAGATTACCCTAGTTCCCATTTGCTTTCCTTCTGCCACTGTCCTCCAGTTTGCCCCTCATGCACCGCAAGTAAGTGAGACCATGCGATACTTGACTTTCTCTTCTTGGCTTATTTCACTCAGCATAATCTCTTCCAGTCCAGTCCATGTTGCTACAAAAGTTGG
>PITA01020285.1:8142-25994 GCA_004023965.1 Spilogale gracilis
GGGCGCCTGGGTGGCTCAGTTGGTTAAGCGACTGCCTTCGGCTCAGGTCATGATCCCGGAGACCCGGGATCGAGCCCCACATCGGGCTCCCTGCTCGGCGGGAAGCCTGCTTCTCCCTCTCTCACTCCCCCTGCTTGTGTTCCCTCTCTGGCTGTGTTTCTCTCTGTCAAATAAATAAAATCTTAAAAAAAAAAAAAAACTCCTATCTCACCCGGCACTTTGGGTTTTATTTCTTAGCTATGGCCTTACCCAATGGCAGAGTCAAAACTGACACAGCCTTCCAAGTTCTGTCTGGTTGTTCATGGTTGGGTCACCGATTCTAGACACGCGAGTTATAAATCCTGGCCTAAAGTGCTACAGACTTCAAACAACACTCAGATGCTGCTGTAAGTATGTCCTAAAATTTGGAGATAATATTCCTATCATTAGAAATCACAGGGGCAGTAAATATAGCTCAAGTGGGGACCAAGTCTTGATTTCAAAGCAGAAAACAAGTATGGAGAAATTCTCTGAACCCAGAAAGGACTGTAGGAGATAGCCTCCCAGAGTTAACCGTGCTTCAACTCTCCAAGTTCCTGCCAACTTCAGGGTACGTTACTTGAACATGCAGTTTGAGTAGGTGGGCCACCCACTTTCTTCCCTGTTGGCAAGAGAGGAAAGAAGTGACATTTTCTTTCCTCTTTTACAGCAAAACCACAGAGAACACAGCCACAGCCTAGCTCCATGCTCATTTTCCCACCTATGGTGTCAAGAGAACACAGGGGTCAAACATTTTCTTAGGGAGAGAGGCTGTACGTCAACTACCATCTATCCAAGTGCTTGCTCAATAGAGGCTTCCCCTGAAGAGACAAATCAATAAGGTCCCATTCCTGCGGGTCCCCTTCCCATGGGGCCCCGATATAAAGGCTATGACCTGGTTTTACGAACATCACTTTGGATCTGCCATTGATTAGGCTGGGTATTTCCTCACCAATTCTATTTTTGAATATAACATATAGCCTCCCAAGAAAAAAATGAGATGGTACTTCTGAGTCAAGGGCCATATACTATTCCCTTTTTACATACAGGCTGCTGCAAAGTGCTGGCAAGACAAGTGATAGGTGTTACTTAACAAGAAAGGAAATATCATCTCTCTCTTTATGCTGCCTGAAAATACAGACTTTTGGATTAGAACATAATACAGAAGTATATTTGTCGTTAAAAATACTAAAGCAAAAAAAAAAAAAAAGGCAGGGGTGGGGGGGACTATTTCCTCATCACATTAAGTCTACAATAAGTGGTATCCATTTCTGTACTGAGAGCAGGGATTGAGTTGAGACATGAATTGAGAACTGTAGCTGCTTCAAGTCAATACAAAATTAATATTTATAGAATTTGAATTTTTAAGAAAGATTTATTTGAGGAAGAATGAGAGAGCACACGGAGGGAGAGGGAGAGGGAGAAACAGACTACTCACTGAGCAGGGGGCCTAATGTGGGGCTCGATCCCAGGACCCAGAGACCATGACCTGAGCTGAAGGCAGATGTTTAACTGACTGAGCCATCCAGGTGCCCCGCAAAATTAATATTTTAACGTTAAGAAATATAATTAATCGGGTGCCTGGGTGGCTCAGTGGGTTAAGGCCTCTGCCTTTGGCTCAGGTCATGATCTCAGGGTCCTGGGATCAAGGCCCATGTCGGGCTCTCTGCTCAGCAAGGAGCCTGCTTCCTAGTCTCTCTCTGCCTGCTTCTCTGCCTACTTGTGATCTCTCTCTGTCAAATAAATAAATAAAACCTTAAAAAAAGGAGCTCTTTAAAAAAAAGAGAAATATAATTAATGTACCAGCAAGTTTTTATCTAATCAAATTAACTGTTATTTGTTCTACAGTAGCTGATCACTCTATCTCAAAAGAAAGATAGCTTCATGCATTTCAAATATCCACCTGTGTAGAACTCTTGTTTAGTCTGACACTTTTGGACCTCACTTTGGACCTTAGAACTTCATCTTATTCAGGTAATTAAACACTGCACTATTTTCTTTCTTCCTTTTCTTTTCTTTCTTTCTTTCTTTCCCTCCCTCTCTCTCTTTCTTTCTTTGCCACTACAGAAATTAGTATCCTGATGGTCTTTGCCAGTAACAGCTGAAGCCCAGTGGAGTAAGACCCATACCTCATAGAACTTCACGATGTTGATGACCCAGGCACACAGACCAGCTGCTGCAAAGGATTTGGTCCGAATCAGGCTTGGATTGAACTCTGGATCTTTCAAATACTGCTCTTTTACTACTTTTAGACAGTTCTCTGGAATGTGCTCTTTGTCATAGTTAATTAAGGCTTGCAAAAAATCATCAACCTATAAAGCAAAAAGACTGATTGCAATGAACCCATTTGGGCTGCAGAGAAAATTCCAAGATCAAAAGTTAAAACCAGCTTTTAGGACTCATATTACACAAAGGCAAAATTGGCAAGCTGCATTTATCCTACTGTTTGACTTGTTCAGTCTTTATGGTATGAAGTGAGAATTAGCAATGGACACTTTTAAAATCTCTTCTATCCCAGGGTAAAATATTCAGTCCCTGCACAGGAGGCATTCACATTTTGAAGAAAAGACAGAAAAGGAAAAACACCTACCAAAAAGCCCCTCTGCCTTACCTTCCTGTGCATTAGTAACATTTTTCCAGCATAAGAAATCCATGTAATTTTCTCCCTCCCACACTTAACTGCTTTCACAATTTTGCAAATAATTAGCAACCTTCCGAGTGCTGCTACTGTTGACTTAGGTATGTTATAAACCCAAGCTAACCTCCAACTTGGCAAACAGAAATTGCAAGCCTAGAACAGATGTGACAGACTACAGTTGACGAATGCAAAGATGATTTCCCTCGATTCAAACATCTTTTGCTGTCAAGGGGTACCATGGGACTAAGAAGAGAAATTGTGGGGATTTTCCTCTTGCCAGGCTGTCTTATACCTTTCCCATGAAGACTTTAGCTGCCTTCCAACTCCGGTCTTTAGGCACTCTGCCCCAGGGAGCCAGGAGGACCATCACGGCTGCGGTAACATTGGTAACGGCATTGGGTGGGTTGGGAAAGGCTTTCAGCTCGGTGAGATTGACCTGAAGAAAAGCAGAGCCACACTGAAGAGCATGACAGGGCTGGGGAAGAGTCGTGAAGTTAGCAAGCTGGTCCTCAGGGGCCTCCTCCTTCTCCTTGTCCCACCAGTCTTGGTTTGGCAGCCTCTGAGGCCCAGTGACTCCATCTTGGGATCTCAGGAGGTTCGGTTCTCACCAGACACTTTTATGATACTCTGGAAACAACACTGGTCTTTTTTCACTTCCAAAAAATTCTCCATCTGATATACCAGTCCTGAGGAGCCTAGCTCATTGAGACCAGGGAATTTTATACACCAAGTCTGTAACTTGTTTTTGGGTTCTATCCTACCTATGTAATACATCTGCATTTTAACCAGGCTCTCCCACCCACTCCAGAAACATCATCCCTGGGTTGAGAGTCTCTTGGTTTTGTTTTTCTGCACAAAAAAAACCTCTTTGATTACACTACGATGACTATCAACTGCGAATATGCCCATAGAGGCTGAACCTACTCTCCGCACAACTCTCTGATTGCCTCTGGTTAAAATATTGATTTACCCCACAGATGGTATTAATGTTGGTATGAACTACTGCTATTCAGGCAAATACTCTGGGGTAGGCATTACTACCTAGGAGCAGTGGGTGTATGTTCATGAGACAGGATTCACAAAACTATTTCCCGTGCAATTTCATGAGCCACCCAATGTACTCTTGCTTATAAAACCCTACCAGATGTTCAACCCGGCTGCTTCTCCCTCTGCCCTCCCCCCTCTGCTCATGCTCTGTTTCTCACTCTCTCTCTCTCTCTCAGATACACAAAATCTTAAAAAAAAAAAAAAAAAAAAAAAGATAAAGGACTTCTGTGAAGGGTGGCTGCAGTCTAGCTCCTTTACTCTTTGAGGTTGAATCTTAAGAACCTCAGGCCTGATAATTCCCTGGGATTCTCCCCAGAAGCCTAGTGGAGTACAAAACTAGCTGCAGATTCCTAAAATAACACTGCCCATAATTCCATTTTCCCTTACAATACCCTTCTTATACTGTCACACATTATTTTCTCTTAGGGGAATTCGCATGCTTACCAAGGTTTTGCTAACAAGCTGAAGCAAGGAAAAATGATGTCAGCCAAACCTACGTATCTCTGTTTCTAGCCCATTGTTCTTTTCATGAGGATCTCTCATTAATGTCCCTTTTTATATCCAGAGGAAATAAAGCATCTGCACTTAGTTCTTAAAACAACACATAATACGAACAACCGGATTTGGGCCAAATCCAGCAGCTAACAATAGAGCTGTCTCTCATGAAAGTATAAATCCCATGGTATCAGAAGTATGCAGAAGGAGACTGGTTGTCAGGGTGCAGAAGGACAAACTCCCAGATGGGAAAGCAAGCAGTACTATAAAGGATAACCTCAAATGCTTGTTCCCATTTTAATATTTTATGGGACTCACTTTCCTTTCAGAAAACTCCTGGTTGCAGGGAATTCACCCTGAGTTCAGTTATTCAAGCTCTGAGAACCTTTAAATACTATGTGGTGGAATCTCACAGGCCAGGTAACGGTCTTTACCCTGTTGAGCGTGTTCAGTGCAGCTGTTGCCGCCACGAGCGCAGGCTCAGCCTTGAGCACGTCAGCCTCACACTCTCTCTGTTTCTGGGACACTTCCGTCTGAATGGCTGTCACCTAAACAGAGAGGGAAAAGGCACACAAACCCACAAACACACATCGTCACCTTGGATCTCGCTACTCAACAATGCAGGCTGACTCAGAAGCACTGCTCAGTAATTTCTTCATCTCTGTTTTCAACAGATGAGGAGTTTGTCCTAGGGATGGATTTCTCTAAGGCAGCGTGTACACACGAAGCTTGTAATATGCACAAAATAGTCCCACACCCCAACTCAAATGGACTCAAATGTCAAAGTGCCCCCCAAAAGGGCTCTAATTATAAGGTGCTAGTAACAACTTTAAGATGGAGCAATTCCTGTGCCCTTCTGTCTTCCTTCTGGGAGTGTCCTGGACAAGGGGAAACCCAGATAAGCTCAGGAACCTAGACAGAAAATATTCTTGCTAGAAATCCCTATCTGATTTTTGTTTACATGTGCCCCAAAGCCACCGTGGTTATTCTTTAGGCAGAGATGGGAAGCTTTTTTTGTTGTTGTTCAACTGATTAGAAGCTTCTATTCTTTCAGTGTGTTCTTAACCACAGATCTAATTTTTATAAAGACAAATTACTGGTTTCTCTGAGGACCTGGTAAGAAACGATAGCTAGGCTAGCCCAGTTCTGTCTTTGGCAAGGCCACAATCACAATGGCATGCAACGCACTGGTGAGGGTCCCACGGCTCCTTTCACATGCCAGAGAGGGGCGGCATGAGCCTCCTGAGGAGAGTACCCCTGGTATACCTTGGGGGGAGCCCTGCTGGGGAACCTGAACCACGACCAAACAAGAAGCTTTGGAGTTTTTACCTTCCTTTTCCTTATCAGACACATATACGATTCAAATGGCCAGGAAGAGTAGATTTTGATCCTGGGCAGAAACTGGGGTTTTAAAGCTATGGCACTGGGCACCGGGATCGCATCACCAGGGAGCCCAGCTTTTAGGAGCTGTGACCGGGGCAAGTAACGTATGAACAAAAGTGTATTTCCTCAGCTGTGTTTGGAATGAACAGGTCTAACTCCACCATAAATTTAACAGTGCTTACAACAAATTACGTTGTCTGGTACAGCTTTATTAGCGGTAATTACCATTCTTCGGATTAACCATTATTTTGCTGTATACTGTGTACTGTAGCTTTTATGAACATAATTGGTTCAGGGTAGAGACATGATCTGCTGCCAATCCATGCATAACCACCGTTAGTGTAAACAAGAAAACCCTACATGCTTAACGAGCATCCCTCCAAAACCCTCAGAACTGCCAAGAAGGAACCATGACAACTGTAAGACTAGGACACTGCTGGGCCGCTAGAGACCAAGACTGCCAACGAAAGGGAGTGGAGAGGAGTGAGTGAGTTCGTACCCAGGGTTCTGTACCTTCCATAAGGATCTATTCAATCTATAAATGCTATCTGCTACAATATAATAACATCGCTTTAAATTGGCCTCGTGGAGCACTGGGTGTGGGGCATAAACAATGAATCTTGGAACACTGAAAATAAATAAATAACTAAAAAAAAGCGTACACTAAATTGGCCTCAAGATCACAGAGTTTTAGTACTTGAACAGTATTTTTTTTTTTCAGGGCTGTTTGGATGAGACTGGGTGTCGTTAGTCTTCTCCATCTGACTCCGTGTACATGGACTATTATATTTTGGGCTAATCTTTATAACTGGAGTGATCTTGAACATTAACAAAAACCCACAAACAAAATGAAAAAAATATGCTAGGTTGGTCAACTTATTTATCATTCTCAATTCCCTCTGTGCACTTTTGCTCACAGATCCTATGCCACAATCACCATGGGGACTGTGCCCAGGACCACAGTTCAGACACCCAGAGTTCTGTAGAGGACTGAAACTAAGGTCCTTCGGTCTATTCAAATTCTAAGGGACAATAATTTATATATTTCAGGAACAATGAGACTGGAGTGGGGAAAATGCTGTGTATCTTAGTGACCTGGTAAGTCTCTGTGCAATTTCCTCTGCCCCATGGCTCCTAGGTAGTGAGTGGTCAGCAAGGTTCAACTTGGGGCAGTAGGAAAGAGCTACACAGATCACTTGGAATGTTGCCTTTTCTTAACTGCTGTCTGTTAAAGCAGAGTTTTGGAGATACTCCCATTCTTGGATTCACAGAATTTTTCTGCTCTCTATTGTCTAAGGGGAGAGGGAGAAACCAAACCTGCATCCTCATCCTGAACTTCTAGCCTCCAGAACTGTGAGAAAGTAAGTTTCTGCTACTGAAGCTGTGAAGTCTATGGTATTTTGTTGTGGAAGCCAAGCAAGCTAATACACTGTTCTTTTCTGCCTTCAGACCCTAGGAAATCCTAGATGATCCTTCAAAATCCAGCTATCCCAGATCTAGAAAAGACAGACAAAAAAACGGACGACCACTCCAAATCAAGGAAGATGTCCAACTTTTGAGGAGATGATATCAGCCCTGCAATGTGGAAGGTACTTTAACTCATGAGGGTTACACTAAACTCAACAAAAAAAGCAGTGTGAAAGGGATCCGAGGATCCTTAGAATTTGGAACTGGTTAAGCAAACAAAGCTGCAAGAATTTTCATAGGCTTCATGGCGCCTGTGTTGCTTGGTCACTGCTGGTGATGTCAGTGTTTTGAATGCTTCTTGACTATTTCCTGAATCTAAAGAAACAATTTCAACCTGCCACACTACAAGGGATGGCAAGATGCACAAGAAAGCGGTCAATATCTGCTTAGTCATATTAAATATGGCAATGTACTTTTTACTAACTTCTCGTATCTTAAGCCTTGAGATCCCAACATAGGATCACAGTGCCCACATATACCCATTTAATAATTGCATACAATCTAGTACATTGCTGAACATATGACAAATGTGAAACCGTAGCACATATTGGATACTGATTGGTTTCTTGACTCGATATACTCCTTCCATGACCAATCCATTTAAAATAATTCATTCCACCATTGCCTCAACTTGATTTTTATCTTACCCCTCATTACTAAACCAAAGGATCTTGCCACTTGTCTCCTGCCAGTCTTTTCCATTACAGCGTAAGCTACATGAGGGTGCTTTGTCTGTCATATGTGCTCAAGAGCCTAGAGTAGTGGCAGGCAAAAAAAAAGTTGCTTATTATTCGTTATTGATAATTAAATGAAGCACCATGGGTAAAGTGAAAATATTTTTATTTCTTGGTATAGATTAGATATAAAAATAGTATGTGTCGGGGGCCTGGGTGGCTCAGTTGGTTAAGTGTCTTGCCTTCAGCTCAGGTCACGATCCCAGGGTCGGAGATCAAGCCCCGCATGGGGTTCCCTGCTCAGCGGGGAACCTGCTTCTCCTTCTCCCTCTGCCTGCCACTCCCTATGCTTATGTGCTTTCTCTGTCAAATAAATAAATAAAATCTTAAAAAAAAAATCATGTGTCTTTTCATGTTTGAAGAACTTCAAAAATGACCCGTCAGATGAGTTCTCATTTGCTAAAATAATTTTTTTTTTTGTTCTTCGCAAGGATGATTTTGCCTTAGAAATTAACTTGTGGGGCGCCTGAGTGGCTCAGTTGGTTAAGCGACTGCCTTTGGCTCAGGTCATGATCGCGGAGACCCGGGATCAAGCCCCAAATCGGGCTCCCTGCTCAGCGGGAAGCCTGCTTCTCCCTCTCCGTTCCCCCTGCTTGTGTTCCCTCTCTGGCTGTGTTTCTCTCTGTCAAATAAAATAAAATCTTTAAAAAAGAAAAAGAAAAAAAAGAAATTCACTTGCAAGATATGAAAATATCTCTGGAGTATTTTAAGATCTCTAAAAGGTAGTTGTAGAGATAGGTGATACTAGAACAATTACTAGATCATTATTTATATGATACTTGGAAAATATCCCTTGGGTGGAAAAGGCTCATGATAAGCACATCATATGTGTTACCTAATCACTTAACATAATATACTTTTGAGGACCTCCTCTGCTTATCTGAAACTCAACAGAAACAGTGATTCCCAGAATTAGGAATTATATGCCCATCGGCCATGTCAAACGTAGCTTTTCTTCAACTTAAAAACAACTTTTTAAAAAAACACAACTATTGGGGCGCCTGGGTGGCTCAGTTGGTTAAGCAACTGCCTTCGGCTCAGGTCATGATCCTGGACACCGGGGATCGAGTCCCACATTGGGCTCCCTGCTCGGCAGGAAGCCTGCTTCTCCCTCTCTCACTCCCCCTGCTTGTGTTCCCTCTCTGGCTGTGTTTCTCTCTGTCAAATAAATAAAATCTTTAAAAAAAAAAAAAACACAACTATTCAGCATTTTGATTTTCAATGTACATTTCAACACTTTAGTTGTGGAAGTGACATATAAACATACTCAATACCTATTAGAAAAAAGGGAAAAACAACTCAGTTGTCTATGAATGAATGGCAAAACCACTGGAAAGCTCAAGTCTTTCTGGCATCATAAAGACAGAATAATAATAGCATAAAAGCTACTGATTTGATGGCTCTAAGTGTGGTCATAATTTACAATTTTTCATCAACTAAACCTGGACGATAATTTTTTGTTTAGAATGAAAGAATTTGTCTCAAACAAACATAATGAAATTTTAAACAAATGAGACACCTAAAAATGAAATACCTTCCACTTGTGGCTGAAGTCCTGGTAAAAGAAGAGGACAAAGCAGTCATGCTGAATTGCCAGTAACCCAGGTGCAAAGAAAGCAGAACCTATATCATCTTAAAAGTCATTGTTTCCAACAGGAAAATTAAATACAAAATGCCAGGGCCTCAATTCAATCAAAAAGAACAAATCTGCCTTAGAATTTCACAATAAACTCAAGTTGTATTATTAAAATGAAAAAATTTGAAAAACCATCTTGCAAAGTGATGGAATGGGCTTTGTTAACAATTGAGTTGTTCAATTTGCCTAAAAACTGGAAACCTTTAGAAACCTCAGAGGTGACTTCCTGACCTTTACTGTATTACAAATAGGCCTGATGTTCAAGATCCACATCCATTATAAGCTTGAATGAGCTCAGTATTTATTGTTCTTTCGTATCATTAAAAGAGCTAAAAGGGTGGGAAAATGCATAATGTAAAGAAAGGTCAAGTGGTAATCATGGTGTGAGGCCTGTTACATGTGTAACTATAATAATTCTTTAGATTTTATGCTCCCTGGAGAGGAAGTTGTTCAAAATTGTTCAGCTACAAAGGTTTATTTTGTGCTAAATATAGCTCAGCACTCTAAATGATGGCATTAGCCTGACCTTTCGCTCCTCCGCATCGGCAATGGCCTTTTCCCGGCTCACTTTCTCCGTCTGGAGCCCCATCTTTGTGATCAGAGCTTCGGCATCGTGACTTCTCAGTCGCAGCTCGGCTTCCTGGGAGGCCAGGCGGGCTTGCAGATCTGCCACCTGAAGGCAAAGTCGGCATGTGGGAGCAGCTTCCGTCAGTAACAGTAAAGAGCAGACACGGCTTCCTTTCCGTTAGAGGAGCCCACAGATCCCTACCAGTCTGCTTCTTTTCCCTCTTTCTACCCTCCTCTGACTTAAGCCCTGTGTGCAAAAAAGCAACCCCATTTCCCTCCCATATAGGAACACAGAGAATCGTGTTTTCCAGGGGTTTTCTGGAAAGTGTCATCTAAGTGAGTACCAACTAGACATTTTTCTCTACCCGGTCCCTGTAGTCAGGAAAGTGCCAACAGCCATCCCTGCCCAAGCACACATCCCCTGACTGAGCACATGACACTCAGCCCTGGGTTTTCCAGTCCTGGCAAGCACAGGCTGCAGGCGACAGAGGCCACAGGAAGACTTGCTTGGAAAGCCGTTGGAGGAACTACGGCCCACGCTCTCCCCCAGGACGTCACGCAAGGCTCAGACAAGGCGCAGGCATCAGGACATTGGGTGGTTATTGTACTGTCTATCAGTTTATTTAATCTGTTACTTACTTTGATGGAAACGCCCACAGACAAGTCTTCCCACAAAATAAGAAACGGTCCTCTTAGCTTCTTCCAACTCATATAACATTCAACTTAGTACCTACTACTGGGAGGCAAACCACCAGCACCCCGTGGGGATTGGGAGGGGTGTGCAAAGCCCTGTGAGGATCCTGGATGGGTACTGCTCCTCTCGGCTCCCCAATTCAACAGCCTCGTTCGGCTCCTGAGGAACTCAGCTCTTTCTGGGGCATCCACAAATTAATTTTCTCTAAAGAATGCTTTTGTCCTTTCAGTTGGCAGTTCATAAGATTCAGAAGGTACCACTAAGAGGTTCCCAAGAGGGTGGATTGTGTAAAGAAAAGCAGAAGTGCTGGAAAACAAATATTACTTGGCTCTCAGAGACACACGAAATCAGCTTTATATACTGTGATAACTAACTCTTTGTTCCATTTATTTTCCAGAAGTAGGCTATTATGTTTAAAAACTCATAGAAGCCAAGAACAATCACCATCACTTATGTTGACGCAACTGCTCAAGGCCTGTCAGTTGTTTCCTCCTGGGGAACAGCATCTCACTACGGCAGCCAACGACTCTTGTGGCCCCCACCTCAACACAGTCAACTTGCCCTCTGCCTAAGCGACATAATTACTACTATTACCGCTACCTGTATGATTTATTACAGTTTAAGCTAAGACTGATATTTTTGAGCCTCTCTCTGAACTCAGGGTAACAATGCACAGTGACATTTGCTTGTCTGTCCTTTTTAGCCATGTGAAACTCATCCTACCTTGAACTAAAATCAAAGGAATTGTCCAAGAGAGTAGGAGGAAATGGTGATTTCAAGCTCTGATTTCAGGGTCTAAGGAAGCTGTTAGGTCTGAAGTATCCAATGACTCAAGTTCTGGAAGCAAAGCCTCATCTACGAAGAAAGGTCGTGGGGTTATCTATGATGACCTAAGCTGACATCCAGAGAGGGGATATGTGGCTCTAACGGGAATTTATGGCTTTACTGCAGTGAATAAACAGGGCTGAGGTTTATACTCCCCTCTGGGGAATTACTTAAGGTGGGTCTGTAGAGGACACACACTCCGGATATGAAGGCATTCTGTTCCCCACAAAACCTGATCGTACACTGAAAGACTTCCCAACTGCCCATCTAAGAAACTAGGCTTCTTTTCTATAATCAGTAGAAATTTTTAACTCTTAGTGAGATATTAAATCTTCCGATCACTCTTCTGATATTAAGAGCATTCTCTGCAAAAATACCCAGTGAAAAGAATCACTGGTAATCCTCCAATGAAACATCTCTTCTTCTTAGACTTTCTGCCTTCTAGCCAAGGGGAAAT
Organism: Spilogale gracilis; assembly: GCA_004023965.1. Taxonomy (NCBI): domain Eukaryota; kingdom Metazoa; phylum Chordata; class Mammalia; order Carnivora; family Mephitidae; genus Spilogale; species Spilogale gracilis. Next base: position 20,104 of record PITA01020285.1, read on the forward strand.
AAGGAGCCCCAAGCAGCCCTGGACTTGGCAGACACCATGCATAGCCAGTCCCTTTCTTTCTTCCTCCCCATCACCTCCCCCCCCCCAAGTGGCTGAGAGGCTGCCACTATGGGTGCTACTCTCTGTTCATATTCTTAGCTCTGTTATTTGGGAAGGGAAACTGATGTGTGACACAGGCCACTTTTTTTCCTTGCCAAGGGCTGCCCCACCAGTATGACAGTTCAGTTTAGTCAACGCTATCATTTTCTGGGCAACATCAATAGGTTCCACTGGGGACATTATTTAAAGGGACATTAGTGCTCTGGGACACACATCTCCTGCACTCAATGCCTTCTAGTTCAATAGGACTCCTAAGCAAGTCTTCACTAGGAAAAAGACTCTTAAGTGAGATGGAAGTGGAGAGAAGGGTAGAGAGAAGATAAAGGAAAGAGATAGATGGCAGAGAGGCAGAGAGTAAGGTAACATGTACACAAAAGGTCCACAAAAATACCCCCCACATTTTTTTTGAAAGATGCACAAATATGGATATATTCTTTGGGGGCTTCCCAACAACTGTCCTTTGCATCATTAGGTTCTGGAAACTGTCCTAGAAACCTCCACACTCGGGTTCCTCTTCCCCAGTTGTGGTGCCTTGACCCACTGCACCACAGGTGAGGGGTTCACCAAGAGCCATTCCTGGTTTTTGAAATGAAGGGTGCAGGAGGCAGGAGGTGCTCTGGCCGCAGAATACATAGAGGACGTGGCCAGACAGGGCTTCAGAGTAAAAGGTGCCGCCATGTGCTCCCTACCCAGGCTATAGCTTATCTGTAGCCCTGGAAAAGACAGGCCACGTGGCACGTTTGGAGAGAAAACTGGCCCAATCTCTTCAAAAGGAGAGGACTATGACCAAATGACAATCTTCTGTAGAAGCCCGCTGGAATTCCTGGCCTTGCAGGGACCACCAGGGAGACTTTTTCCCTCTCTCACCCCAGAGCCCAGAGGGCTGAGAGCAAGCTGAGCCAGTCTCCAAAGTCTCCGTATTTTCTTATTCACATTTTTTTCTCCTGTGGTCACAGAGATAGCATGGGGCTATGGACGACAGCTTTAGAATAATATAAATTTGGGTTCGAACTCCAACCTCATTAGTTCCGTGGCCTTGAACTCTCTACATTTCAACTATAAAATTGTAGTAGCAACACCAACTTCATAAAATGTTTAGTTTTTACCAATGAAATGAGATGACAGATGTAGAGACCCACACATGGTTTATGGATCCTCTCCCAGATTCCCCCTGGAGGTTCAGAGTACAGTCCCTCAAAGTAGCAAGGGCCTTAAGACAGAGGACGAAGACCACACTGGACACTTTGTCTGAAGAGAGATGATGCCCAAAAGAGATGAAACACCAAGGTGGGAGAGAATGGCTACACATAGGGACCTCAATCAGAGCAAACTCTATCCCATAAAGATAGGAAATAATGGGGCACCTGGGTGGCTCAGTGGGTTAAAGCCTCTGCTGGCTCAGGTCATGATCTCAGGGTCCTGGGATCGAGGCCTGCATTGGGCTTTCTGCTCAGCGGGGAGCCTGCTTCCTCCTCTCTCTCTGCCTGCCTCTCTGCCCTCGTGTGAGCTCTCTCTCTCTGTCAAATAAATAACATCTTAAAAAAAAAAAAGATAGGAAATAATGCCTTCACTGGGAGGGGTTGAGAATCTGAAACCAAAAGTTCCTAACAATAAACACAGCATACCAAAGCAGGCAGATATGAGTTGGGAATTACCTATGCACTGAGTCAGGCCAACAAGCGAAGGGCTCTCTCCAAACAAGCATGAGAGAGGAGATGGCCAAACCCTTTCTGGATTATGAAAGCATGAAGAATGTTGTTTTGGTGTCATTAAATTGTACATTTTAGGATTAAGCATCTTTTTTTTTTTTTTTTTTTTTTACGATTTTTTAATTTATTTGACAGAGAAAAACACAGCCAGAGAGGGGACACAAGCAGGGGGCGTGAGAGAGGGAGAAGCAGGCTTCCTGCCGAGCAGGGAGCCCGATGTGGGACTCGATCCCGAGTCTCCGGGATCATGACCTGAGCCGAAGGCAGTCGCTTAACCAACTGAGCCACCCAGGCGCCCCAGGATTAAGCATCTTATACAAATGGGTTGAAATGCGGCTTTCCAAGTAGCGACATATTTTTTTCATTTGAAGAACATACATTGTAGGCAGTAATAACATATCCTGATCATACCTGAGAGGCTGTGGTTTTTAGCTTTTGGATGCCACTTGTCAAGTGCTCTTTCTTCTGGAATACCTCTTTTCGTTTCTTCTTCAACAGGTTCTTAAACAGTGATATTTGTTCTAGAAAACTCTTTGGGGTGGTATAGTTGTGTCTTCTCTCATTCTGGTAATACCTGGTACTCATTTCATTCACGCTGGTGTGCACGTGGGCCATGAAGAGGCTAATAGAATCTTTGTCCAGTGGCTGAAAATACAAACACTGTAATTCATAAGCAATTCTCTCAAGTCAAAACAAAAATGTAATTTAAAAAATTGGCAAAATTATATAGTATTTTTTTTCTAAAAGCCAGAACAAATTACAGGAGGATCTGGGAAGACTTATTTATTACTTTTTGAGAGAGAGCCACAGGATTAGAGAGATAACAGTTAAGCACTCAGTTCTGCCAAGTAGGGCAAAGGATTTTTATGTGCTCCACATACCAAACCCAAAAGCCAACATTTAACACCAACACAGCTTTCACACACTTGATTTTTATCTATCAAGTGTGTGAAAGAAAAAAATGGAGAAATTGATACACAGCACTCCGAGAAGGATTTTTGGTGTCGCTTTCAAACTAAACTGTAGCAGACACACGCAGAGCTGAAACTGAGACATACAGTTTTATGAGAACCCATGTGGAAACAAACAAATTGGATGGTAAGGCATCAAAGTCACTGCTTCTGGGAGAAAAATACCATTTCTATTCTCATTTGGAAAAAAAAATAACAGAAAACAAACATACAAACAAATCTGAGTAACTTTCCTTACAAAACTTACTAAGAACACCCTACTATACCATTCTTTCTGTTATGTCCTCTCTGACTTCTGAAGTAGTTAAGTTTTTAATCTGTGGAGTCACATCTCCCTCATTCTAATGATTATTTATTGCATTCTGTACGAGATGAACCAGGTTCAATTAATCAAGGGAAGCCTAAAAATCAATTAATATGAATTAAATGAGCTACACCAACTCTTAGGAAAGTCACACATAATTTACCAAAGTGTTGTCAATAACGCTCCAACATCTTTGGGAAAATTGCACACAAGTGGCTGATGATGCAGCTGAATGTTTCTGACCTGCACCATTAATATCCCAACTAGGGTGCGAGAGGAGACAAACAACTACTCCCGAGCAATGTCTAAATGCTTAGCTTTCCAACCTCATGAAAAATCCAAGAGTGGGTTTCCAATAGGTATACATCAGATAGTCCTGCATCTCGAAAATCCACCTCGCTAGTAACTGAAATAATGTTTTTAAAGCCAAAGTTATCTACAGAATTATGCAAATCCTGAATAGTCTTTATTCTCTAGATCTGAGATATGTGTTTATGTTACCCAACAGGGGACTCAGAATGTAAACATTTTTTAAAAGATATTATTCATTTATTTGACACACAGAGAGATCACAAGTAGGCAGAGAGGAAGGCAGAGAGGCAGAGAGAGAGAGAGAGAGAGAGAAAGAGAGAGAGAGGAGGAAGCAGGCTCCCTGCTGAGCAGAGAGCCCAATGTAGGCCTCGATCCCAGGACCCTGAGATCATGACCCCAGCCGAAGGCAGAGGCTTAACCCACTGAGCCACTCAGGTGCCCAGAACATAAACTTCTAAGGAAGTTCTAGAACTCCATGGAAATGAGATCCCCTGAGGGACTTTTAAAAAGATCTTCATTGCAGCGTAAGCATAGATAGAAATTCCTTCCTGTCCTATCTTGTTTTAATGAACCAAAAGCAAGCACATGTCTTTCTACAATATAAATATTTCCTTGGCCAAGAATGACCTCCTCACATGAGGCAGGGGTGGGTGGGGGGAGGACTTGGCTTCTGCCCAACCATAATCCTTATGAGGAGGCTCCCTGGCTGCCCGGAAAAGCTCTCTCCAACAACAGTTTCATTTGTAAATCTGGGATGGAAGAAGTGGTTTCCGGGAGAGCTGGAAGTGGCCCGAGACAACTTGTCTCAATGGGGCAAAATAACTATTGTTATCGGGCTTAACAAAATGGCACAGCATGGGAGACTTGCAGAGCCAGGGAGCAGCTGGTTGTAATTCACACTGTTTTTCAGAAAACTCTAATCGTTCCAGAACAGACCTCTTTGATGACTGGTCTTCCCTGCATTCTCAATTTGTCACTTTCTCTTATGATAAGGTCAGTAGTGACAGCACTTCCTGACATTAACAGCTGTGGCTTTTAAAAGGGTCATTGTAGAACTACTAATTGCAGTAATTTCATTAGCATAAATTATTTATTCTGCCATTCATTTATCTCCAGTTTTCTTTTTTTGGGGGGGGGGTGTGCAGGGAGGATATGGCTGTTGGTGCTGCTACAGAGAAGGCTGTAGTTTTCATTTTTAGAGACACAAGTGGAGACTGTTATTCCTGCTACATTTGGCCCCCTGATGAAAACCAGTGGGTTCGATTCTGTTGTCATTTAGCAGGCAATCATGGTGAAAGCAAAAATATAAATAAGCAAAGTGCCAGTATCATACAGTTATAAATCCAAGATTTCTCCACTAAGATGCCCCAGAAAACAATATTGTAGCCATTACATCACCAGATACACATGTGAACCTCACAGTTAGAGGTTTCAGCCCTCTTACTGGGCTCCCTTATATTTGCTGGTGTAAATGTAAAGTCAAGTCTGCTATTTGGGGTGATGGCTCTCAAGTGGTAGCAGTTGCCCCCTCACCAAGCACCCCCCATCCACCTGACTCCTAAAGCAAGTGCCTAGTACAGCCCTGTTGTTGAAAATGATGGACCACAAAATTCAAATGAAAACCAATACTGAAGGCCAATACCAAATTAAATACCCTGGGTTGTATGTAATTTTACACCTGCCTTTGACCAGCTGGTCTCAAGACTATACTGGTCTGTACTTTTAAATTTGGACTTTCAAGAGCTCTGTACTCAAGGAAAGGGAGAAGGAGGGACAAAAGAGAATGGAGAAGAAAGGAAAACTCTGTTTTTAAGTTTAACTTGGGATTGTGTTGTAACATGTGATATCCTATACCTACAGTCCTCCTTGAAAAAGTTGTTCTCAGAAATTATTTCTATGTTTATTTTTCACAGCTCTATTGAAGCCTAAGTGATATACAAAAAACTGCACACATTTAATATCTGTTATTTTACAGTAATTCCAAACTGCTGGGTTTAAAAATCTATTATTTGTTCTTTTTAGCTCCTTTGGGGGTGCTCAATAATGGAGACTAATTAGATACTGTGGTTGTAAAATTGGTTTATTAAAGAAAACGTAATGATACATAAAATGAGCAGTGCTGCATTTGAGCACTTCTCCCTAAGTTCCTCATAATGCTGATTCCCTCTGGGAAAAAAAAAACAAAAAACAAAAAACAAAACAAGACAATTCCAGAGGCCACCAGGGATTCTAGGTTTGAATCCAGGGACATGGGGTACACTCCCAGTTCTGTGTAGTTGGGCAAATGATGGCATTCCCTGCACTGTGTCCTGTCCCCAGAGTCCAAGGTTAGACTTTTAGCACTCCTTTTAGTCTGTCTCTTTTCTTCTTTTTCTTGTATTCCTTTTTCAGAGTAGTCCAACTATTCTGTACCAGTCCTGAGCAGGATTTAAGACTGTGGGTTCTGGTGTCAAAGGGCTGAGGGGGCCCATACCTGCTGAGTGGTCTTGTGTCATC